>NDGN011493764.1:0-11242 GCA_002564285.1 Tympanoctomys barrerae
ATTTAGCTCACAGTTACTGGAGGTTTCAGTCCATACTCAGCTGGCTCCAAGGCAGAGCAGCACTTGGAGGAGAGCAGCCCTTCATGCAGGTGGCAAAGACCACGAGAGCAAGAGCCAATGGGAGGAATAGCGGCAGCAGTGGTGCGGAGAGCAAATCTCTCTCCCTTACTTTTCATTCAGGCTATCTGCCCCAGGCTGGGTGTAGCACTCACACCCATAATCCCAGTAGTGTTTACACCCATAATCCCAGCATCACCTACATCCATAATCCCAGCAGATCATGAGTTAATCACAAACTCTAGAAGTCTTCCCCAGTGACTGCATGAGGCTTTGGGGGAAGAACCAGACACAAACTGTAACAGAAATGCAGAAAAAAATGCAAGCCCACCAACACATTCCTTCCAGCTTAGTGAGGTCCAGTGTCAGACTTGCGACCTCCAAAACTGTGGACTAACACGTTTATGCTGTTTTAAGCCACTTAGTTTGTGATCACTGTAAGGGCAGCCACAGGCAAGGAACATAGCCATTTTCCGAGGCCAGGTGTTACATTAATGTTACTCTGAGATTGCGGAGCTGATATATTGGATACTAAATCTCAGATGAGTTTACCTGAGAAAATAAATGTAGTATTATCAAACCTTGTATTCCACGGGATGCTGACAAGTGTTTAACCATCAGCTTTCAGGGGAAAAAAGAGTGCTGATTTATAGCATTTCCTGACTTCCAATTTATAAATACACTCACCCTGGGTCACCTTCAGCTGTAAACATACAACAGACTGTAGCACTGTAGACTGCCTTTCTGGCATATTTTCCTTCTATAAATACAACAGGGTTGTTGTAGCTATAGTTAAATAACTTCCAGAAGATAGATAATAATAAAACATAGGAAGATAACTAAGCGTTTGAGAGACTTATTACCTTTGTTTTTTTATATACTTGTGTTTGTGTAAGTTTTAATAAGGGCCATTTTTAATAACCATCTTGTAAAATTTCTGAAAATTTATCAGTCAGCTCTCAAGAGCTGGTCCAAGCCACATCCAGCATGGCTAATATTGCCTCCTTTCCTGCCCTTCACCCTTAGCATAGAATGCATTCTCCCCTGTGCCCTGCAGCGCAAACGGGTAGGGTCAGAGTAGGTTGGGTGCTGTCCATCCGGGCTACCCGGCTCTAGCCCGGTTTCAGGGCCTGTAGCGGGATAGATTATGGAGAACCTGGGCCTTTCCTTAGAAGTCGCTGCCTGGCAGGGAGAGATAGAAAGATTTTATGCAGATGGTGTTTTCAGTGGGGACTGGACCCGCTCTTGAGGACAGGCAGACTGAAGGGGCTTGGAGGTCCCCCATCCTGCACGGCACCAGATGTCCTCACACTTTATCATAAAGCCTACTCCTTTCCCAGTAGTAGTAGTACCTCGCTTGGCGTGGGTGATTTTCAAACGTGAGCCTACATCAGAACTGCCTAGATGGCTTGCTAAAGCTTGGGGCTCAGCCCCACCCCTAGAGTTTCTAAAACCTCTTATGGGGCCTGAGAATTTGCATTTGTGAATCCCTGACATTGTTGCTGCAGGTGTGGGGGCTGTGCTTTGAAACTGAGTTTGAGAGACCCTGTGGGTGCCAATATTTATTGCTTGATTTTTGCAACCCACGAATCAGGTGTTGGGCTTGGTTCCCAGGCGCATCTACCTGAGATGATAGGAGAAGCCAGGTTCCCCAAATGGGGCCAGAAAAGATGCCGAGTTTCCACTTGCTGCCTCAGCTGGACATTTCTGGCCTTCAATTTCTCCTCTTCCCTTTAATTCCCTTAGCAAAGGCCTGCAGACCCTACAGTCTGTAATTACTGTTGCCATTTCATGTGAAGTGTGACAAGCTACTCCAAGACCTAACGGCTTAAGGCAATGGTGTTATTTGCTCACAGTTCTGTGGATCAACTGGTAAAGTTTTGCCTTGGTCTGAGCAGCTTGCCAGGGACTGTGATGTCTAGAAAGGCATACTGGGGGCCTCAGCTGGGGTGCTGGAGATGCCTGCAGTGGTCGCACAGAGCTCATTCTCCAGGCAGGCACTCTGGTGTCCTTATGTGGTGGCTATAGGGTCCCTGCCAGCTAGCAAAGACATACCGCAAATGCACATGTACAGCTTCTCTTTGTGTTATATTTGCTAATATCTCTTTGACCAAAGCAAGAAGATGGTTAAGGCCTGAACCATAGTAGAAAACAAGCTCTGCCTCTTTCTTCATTGTAAGAAATGCGAACTACTGTGCCTATGTGTTGGAACCATCACAGTCAGTACGGTCGCTGTAGAAAAGCGGAGCACTAATCCCTCAGTTTTCCAGTACCTTGTGCTCACACTGACCCCTGCAAGACTGCTGGGTAATTTGGTCAATCGTGATGCGCTGCATTCCACAGATTACCCGTGCTCTGTGGCCTCTACACAGATTATCCATGAAATCATCTAATACTATGAGCAAAACAACCCCATAGTTTTATTAGGAAGCTCAATGTGCTGGGACCACGTCTTAAATGAATTTCCAAGTGATTTGTGGCCGGCCAAAGATGGCACACTCAAATGGGAGCCTTGGAGGAGAATTCACTAAAGGGGAATTTACTATTTGTGCAGAATGACAACACAGGAGTCACATTTAAAATGGTACCTCCACAGGGAGCCGTCAAGTCTGAAGAGCAAAGAGAGGCAGGGATTTGCAGAACTCCAACAGGGACAGTGTACAGCAATAGTTGCTCGGCAGAAGCTAAAGTTTTTGATAGATAATACAGCCGGCTCCTAGTCAACCAACAGGGCAAGAGTCAGGGTGAATGCCCTCACTGCGCTCACTTCTGCTGTCTGATCTACTAGTGCTTCCTCTTGGCCAATCCCAGCTGGTAACAGAAGCAAAAGATAGATGTGTCCTAAGGCACAGAGTAGAGTGGTGGTGGGTTCACTCTGACAGTACGCTTCTGTGTAGGGCCGTTCAATCTGCCTATGCCTAGGCCCAATTTATGGACCATGAGTCAACTCAATTTAGTAGTGTTTGCAAGTTGTACTTTGACTGTATTAGGTTCTCTAAAAGTGCATGGTCCAAGAATGTTATAACTGCAACCAAAATACATTATAATTAGAATGATGTCACACATGCTTGTATCGGATAAAGAGAACTCCTCAAAAAACAAATAGGAAGATAGCCACAGACCCCAGCTCTTGGCTCTGTGGAATTAGGGCGAGTGACACTACTCTAGGGGAAAAGTTCTGGTTTCTATTTTGTCTTCCCCAATGTGAAGCTCTTCTGAACAGCAGATGGCACTGTTGCCTACTCTGATTGTTTTTAATAAAAAGCCCTGGATAGAAGAAATAATAAAACATTTGTCAGGTGAAAAAACTTGTCTAAGACCGTCACAATCCCCGTCTTGTCTTTGCCACCACTCATGTGACTGGGGAACTAGAAACAGAGCCCATGTGGCTCAAGTCTGCATTCCCTGTGTCCCTGTCACTGTAGTCAGCAGTGATCTCTACAGGGGTCCTGGTGGAGGTCGAAGAAAAGGATGTGGCTCCTACGAAAACATGGCCAGGCCTTCTGAGAGCATGAGCGCCTAACTTCTCCTTTCATTAGGGTTAATGTATTATTTCAGTTCTCTACTAAATGTATCATTTTGAAAGAAAAGAATAGTGTGGCAGACTAGAGTGGGTGAAGAGTGGGTGGAGGGGGCCCTTATTCGAAGTCTCAGTTCTACTGTGCCCAGCAGGCTCCCTTCTAGGTCCCTTAGGAGAGCACCTCTTTTTCTGGCTTGTGGAGATGGGAAGGAGGCACATTCCTAACAGTTGTGGTTCAGATAATAAAGCTCTTCCGTCTTTTCTCCACCCTCAAACACAAACTATATCCCTTCCGGAAATCTGGGAAAGTATCCTGGGCTGCAGGAAGGATGGGCAGGGCTGGGGAGAAGAGGAAATGGGATCAGCAGGGCTGAGCAGCAGAGGCCTGGAAGCCGCGTGTGTGGCACAGCTGCACCTAGGATGGTAGAACTGAGGAAAGGGCAGGAAGAAGGGAAGCAGAGGTCAGGGACAACAGTACGGCCACCTGCTTTAGATATGCTTGGAGGTTTGCAGCCCCAGCAGTTTCTGTGGCACTCTCGTTTCATGGCTCCTCAGCCTCATGAATGGCTCAGGGTGAGAGGATTTGTTTGTCAGTATGGGAAGAGGCCTGTCCTAGATCTGGGACATTCTAGGTCTGAGTTACTTAAATACAGAACTTTTGTTCAGTTTTATATAATTTCTGAGTACTATTTTTTTTTTTTTCTGGAACTGGGGATTAAACTCAGACCCTTGCACTTGCCAGGGAAGTGCTTATTCTTTTGAGTCATCTCCCAAGCCCCTTATGAATACTATTTTGTCCTTTGGGAAAATGTAATGTAATAAATGTCTAACAAAATGTACCTTAATTTTTATGCATCTGCACAAATTTTTCAAATATTCCTTAAATCAAAGTCAGTCTCTTGTCAATAGGGTAGACCTGCCACCCTTAGAGCGATACTGTAGGAAGGTGAGCTTGGAGGGCAGGGGTCATGTCCTCCTGTTTGTGCCACAGGACTGGGAAACACAATGGGTCCTTGATGAATAGGTGGTAGTACCTGTCAGTGGAGATGCTTAACCCCTCGTTGCTTCCTTCCTTCTATGTGGAAAGACAGCAGGCCAACAGGGTTAGCCGACAAGGGTGAGCATGACTCAGTATTTATATCACTGGCCCTTATTGTGCCTGGCCTTTGGGGAGAGGAGCACTGTTTGGGGGACATCATGGTGAAAGGGCTGAGTGAGAAGGCTCACCAAGAGTCAGGCTCTAGGAAGTCTCCTTGTCCCCAGGGAAGCCTGTGTGAAGGTCCTGTGTGAGGACCCACCAGGGAGATGCCCGTGGCCCCTGAGAAAGGGAGGTACCAACACTAGGATCTGTGTGTTTTGGCAGGACACCTCCCAGGCAGCATGAGCCTAAGTGAGCGAGGACGTGAGGCTTAGTGAAGGGAGGGAACCAGCCCCAGAGAGGTCATGGGGCTCAGATGAAAACTGGTGAGGACTTGAACAGGAAGATCCCTGGAGAGGAAAGGAGTAGAATGATGCCCAAAAGTCCAAGGAGGAGGCAGAGTGGGCACACAGCATGGGGGCCCAGAAGCACTGCTCAGTCCAGGAGAGAAGAATGGAGCTGTAGACTGGGAGACAGAGAAGGCACCCTTTTCTCCCAGCTCCAGAGGATTGAAGGATAGGTGACAGGCTCAGGTGACAAGTTCAGATCATTCAGAGGTGGTGTGTAGAGAAGATGATGAGGGAAAAATAGAGGTGTCTGAGCCTTGGATTCGGGTACATGCCTGGAACTGGCTTTCCTGTCCCTGGCTTCTCTTGGAAGACCAGAGGGCTGCAGGGCCATCCCCACAGGGGCAAAGGTGTTCGCGATCCTCTCCAGACCGTGTCCAGCTATTAGACATGAGTGTTTGGTGAGTGTAGTATGAGTGGCTTTCTCTATAATCTTCCCCTTATAGCAGTACAGCTTGGGCACAGCTTACCGCAGTTCAGGGCTCAGCCTGAGCACTGGGGTCTTCACATGCTCCCAGGCAGTGCTGATGAGCCAGTTGGGTTTGAGGACCGGAGAGCATGGCAGGCCGGCATGTACCACACATTCTGCTGATGGTTCTGTCCAGCACTCTCACATTCGGGCTTTCTGTCTCATGCTTCTCAAAGTGAGGGTTCCTAAGCCAGCAGCGTCTTCTAGGCATCCATTAGAAATGCAGTTCACAGATTCCTATGGAATCAAAAACTCTAGGGGTAGTGCCTCACAATCTGTTCCAACAAGGAGGAAGGGCAGGTGCAGCATCCCAAGCTGAGAAGCACTGACTTACCTCAAAGAAATGGATCGTTACTGGTGGAATTTCAGGTGTCATCCAATTGTATTAAAACCTATATCGGGGACAGGAAGACCCATCCAGTGGCTCTCAAATAATACCCAAGGAAATTCTCACATGTTTTCTACTGTTGTTACTGGAGAAGAACAAACATGTTCTGTCTGTATCCCTCAGACTTATATAGAACTAAAATATAGTGAACACACCAGAAGAGAGTCCTGCTGGTTGCTTCCTTCTGAGATGACTCTCTCCTGGTGTGAGCATGGGCAGGGTTCATCTGGACCTTTCTCCTCAGTATAAGCTATACAGTTGGTTGTCACTCTTGACAGAAGGCAGAAGACCCAGTCTTCGCAGCTCCCAAGCCTACAGAGACACAGTGACGTGGTGCCCTCTTGTCCTGAGAGCTCTCCCACCTGTGGATTCCTGGGTGGCCTGGTGCTCGGTGCCTTTCCTCACTCCCAAATCTTTCTAGATCTGGACATTGGGGAGAAGAAGGTGAGGAATGGTGTGAGGGGTGTATTGGAAAATTGGCTTCACCACAGTAAAGGCCAGCCTCCTGATTCTTGTTTATCCTCTAAGTCCTTCTTCTTCTTCTTTTTTTTTTTTTATCTAGCAGAAACTAGTAATAGGAGAATAAAAGAAACTGCAGGAGGCCAATCAGTGCAGATGGTAAAGAGGGTCCTCTCTCAAGTGACTGTCTCCAGCTCCTTTCTCACAGAGGTTGGTGTTTGCTTCTCACTACCTTCTCAACTCTTGGTGTTTTGCAAGCAAGTACATTTGCAAAAAGCTGAGGTTTCACTGCAGGACTTTCTAGGACCTTAACAATATAATTGAATTCCATGAATTAAAAACAAAATAGTTTTTATCTCATTGGAGTTTTCAAACACTTTAAACATAGAAGCCTACTTAGATAGGCTCTACATATAAAACTGTGGCTCCCTAGACCGGGGCCTGGGGAGACTCTTCCAGCTGTAGCTGGTGAGGAGCTACCAATTTCTAACAGCGGTGGTGAGAGGAGAGGGACTCAAAGTCTTCAGAAAATTATTGCTGTAGCCTCATTGCTGAGTAAGTGGGCCCAAGAGTCCCTCTTTATCTTATTATAAATGACAGATTACCTTGTAAGTCTTTGGTCCTGAATATTCACATTCATCTCTGATTTTCTTCTGGATCTTAAACAGGAAATACAAATCAAACACATCCCCAGGAATCCTTTAACTGCTTGTGCATGATTTATGCTCCATCTACAAGCCAGTGTGGGCATTTTATGGCCTTACAGTGACGTCAGCTGAGCCAAGGACCTGAAGACTGCCAAGACCTCATTGCCTGGCAGGGGACGTGGGTGGAAGCTTCTCCTCCCCAGCCTTTCCTGTTCAGATGGAACAGTGATCCTGTTCCAGAAGCACCATGGAGCGCAGTGCTCGGCCCGCTCCTGGGGGTACCCGGAGCAAACCGAAGCGCGGGGTGCTGTGCTGATCACACACACCTGGTATTTTCAGAAGCTGTGGGTATGGATCGGTTCCTACTGAAATAAGGCCAATGCAGATCAGAGGCCAAGGGGATGCTCCCCAGCTCAAACCCACCAGGAAGGTGACACTAGTGTCTCAGAGGCTAGAGCATGGCTAGCAGAACTTGGGGTGCAGGGGTGCTGTGAACAGTGGAGCCCCACCCTGATGGAGTATTGGTTGTTGTAGCTTCCAGCTTCTTTCTTCTCTGGAGAACTACCAGAGGATTAATGGGGTCCTCCTCACCCCCTTGCCCTCACCTGTGAACAGCACCCCTCCCCCCCCAGTTGTGCTCAGAGCACACTGTGGCCCATGGCTGAACCCTGGGTGCCTGTGGGCTCATGCCGAAGCTGAGCCCCAGCTAAGCCCACCTCTTTGCTCACTTAGCTTCTCTTCCCCACTGGCTCTGCTTCTCTTGTACCCAGGCTGTCAGATTTAGCAAATAAAAATAGCCACGCGCAAGTGGAACTGCAGAAAACTGAGGACCAGATGAAGCTCTGCTGGGCCTGGGAAACAGCTACCACCCAGCCTCCCCAGGATCCTGCGCTCCCAGATCTTCCTCATTGGAGCACCAGTCTCAATGGGAAGTTGTGCCAACAGGCTTTGACTTACCCCTCCCTCAGTGTCCCCTCCCTCAGCCCTTGGCTTCCAGAAGATGCCTAGTAAGGCCCCTCATTGGCCTTGGGCCCTTCATCTCCCCAACTGTCTGCACAACCACCTGGCTGCACACAGCTGTGTTCACTCGGGGGCATCCATGGTGGCACAGCCTTGGAATACACCTGTGAAGTGAGCCTAGACCAGTGCTCCTGGGCAGGCTGTGTGAACCAGATCCCCCCATGGGACTCTGATGTGTTCTGTGGACTTTGTCAGAATACAATATTGTCTAGTATACCACAGCACTTCTTAGACTCCAATGTGCAAATAAACCTGGGATTTTAAGATGATGAAGGTTCTGACTTTGTTTCTGGTAAGGCCTGTAATTCTGAATTTCTGACAGCTTTGGGGTGGGGGTGGGGGAGAGGGCATCCCTAGGCATTGACAGATCCCCTTCAGAGATGAGAAAGCCATCTTGGAAGGCTTAACAGCAGAGCTGGGGTTTTACCCAGAGCCTATGCTCTCCACCGCAGAATCAGGAAAGAGGAGAGCAGATTAGAGACTGGGAGACTGGACCAATAAATACAAGAGCTGGCTGGATCCTGGGCCTGAAGACTCAGAAATGGCTTTAGTGTTGACCATTCCCTCTCCCTGCCTCTGGGATGTCACCTAGATTGCATGTGGCTGCATGATGGAGTCAGAGTTATGGCCCCTTGTGCCCCAAGGCGAGCTCCATGCGTCACACGTTAGTTGGCAGACACTAAGCATGTCACAAAACACGCAACAACTGGGACATGTTTTTAACATGTCTCAGAGACAACTGTCCTTTTGTAGCAAGGCAACCCCCCATGGAGGATTTGCTGCGTCCCACAGGCAGGCAGCTGGGCCTGGGCCAGACTGGGGCCAAACACCATCCTTCCCTGCTTCCTGCCTGCTTTTCCCATTGTCTTGCAGCGGCTTCTCTTTCTTTCGGGTAAACTGAGATGATTCTGTTCCAGTCCAGCTGTGCAGCAGGCTATGACATAGGCGTGCTGCCGCTGGCTCCTACTGAAAGGGATACTGGCTCCTAATGGGAGGTGGCATCAGGTTCAAAGCTCAGAGGTAGCAGCAACCCCCTGTGCCATCTCAGGGGCATGTCATTGCTGGGGCGATGCAGAGGAGCGCCAAAGCCTTCTCCACATGATCCACTTGTGCAGACACCATACGTACCCAGGCGGTTCAGCCCCGAACTCATTCTCTCTCGGTCTAGTCCATGGCTTACTGCCCTCATTACCTGCATCCTGGTGGCAGCTTCTCCCTCACCTTCTGCAGGCTGAGTCTCATTGGGAAGAGCGGTGATTGCTGTAAGTTCAATCCATGCTGGCAGCAGGGCAATTCCAGTACTCACCTCAAGCACAGGCCCCTGTGTTCTTGTCATCTTTGCAGAATAACTGAGCCTCACTACATAAAAGGCCCTGCTGCTCATGGACTGTGACTACTCTCTTGGCACAGCATCCACCCCCAGGAAGCAGAACAGGTAAAAGCTTTCAAAAGAGAGACAACTGCTGGGTACCTGGGAGAGCACAGCTTTTCATCTTTATCTGTGAATGATGCATGAAATCGTGACTATTATGATTCATTAGGATTTGAAATACAGCAAGGTTTATTCCTGCTTTTTTTAAAGTACAAAGTAAGCTTAATAACAACAAAAAGTGATCACTTAAAGCTCTTTTCCAAACGCGTGTGTGATGATCCTCCTTCCTGGAGCAGCACAGTGCGATAGAGCTCACTGCGCCCCGGGCAGCACTCTTCCTGCACGTTTTCCAACAGGGCGATTCGAACCCAGTGTGGCCTGTAGGACTGAGGATGACATTTTTAATCTTTATTATAATTATTTTTTAATTTGAATTTAAGTAGCCGCCCATTGCTAGCGGCAACTGCCCTGTGCAGAGCTGTTCTAGAGAACCTTTTCTGCAGCCCAACCCTCGGGAGGCTTATAGTTAGCATATGGAACATGGAGGGAGTCTGAAGTCAGCAAGTTAAATAGAAACTCCTGGCCAGCCAGTAAGTTGCTTCCCCTGCTTGCCTGCTCCATGGGAGGTTACCTACAAGGATGATAATGTAATGAATAAAATTTGTCTTCTTTTCTACTTACCCAGCAGAAAGGATTAGTCATTATGGTTCTGGGGCTATTAATGAGCAAGGCTGCAGATTGTAAGACACTGCACAGAGAAATGTGATTCTATTAAGGGAAAGCAAAGAAAATGCTTGGTGTGCGAAGTTGGAATACCTCTGCCTGGGACAGGTAAAACATTTTGCTCTCCCCAATCCATTTTTTTTTTCCTTCTGTCCAGTATCTTCTTTCATTTTTTCCTGCCCACCCTAGTCTGTGAGTCAGTCCCACCCAGAGCCCTGGTGAGGACATCTCCATTCTGGCTGGAAAGGAGGATGATCCAGTAGCAGAGGTGACTCTTATTCTCCTGGGATATGAAGACAAGGCATGGCTTTATTTTCTTTAGGCCAAACTGCCCAGCTGATGGAAAGCTGACTCCCAGGTGCACTGGCAGGCAGCCCAAGAGCAGCCTCCTGGGTGCCACGCCCGGCCCTTCTCTGCTGAGGTCTGCTGCCTGGGAATCCAGCAGAGCTGGCGGAGGAGCCTGGAGTTCTAGGGTCCACTCTCTGCTCTGATGCAGCTTCAGCTATCCTCCCAGGGTGACTTGTTAGTGAGCATTCGTTTCCTGAATCCACAGGCAGAAAGGTGGCCTGTGTTCATGGCCTGTGGAAATGTAATGGCCTGACAGCATTTTTGGGATCGGGAGGGGAAAATTCAGAAAATGAAACCCAAAGTGGCTGTGTTTTTGGTGATCAGCAGACACATGTGGCTGGTGCTACTGTACTAGACCGGGTAGATGAAGGACATCACTGTCACTGTGGGGAGTTGTCCTGGCCAGTGCTGGTCCAGAGCATTCCCTTTGGAAATATTTACATGTATTCAATCATTTAATGTTAGGACAGACTAGCGAATTATGAACAGGAGGGCCCTGATTTATAAACATTTATACTGTGGACTTTGACAGGTATACTATTTAAGAGTCACAGGTACACTGTATACAACTCATCTTGTAGGATTCCAAACAAATCTGACCTATGATGTTCTCCCAGAATGGAACTCATTCGTAAGTTGGGGATTTACTGTCATGATATTACTCTCATTTTAGATTATGTCATCTACATTTTTTTTTTGGGTGGAACTGGGGATTGAACTCAGGCCCTTGCGCTTGCCAGGCAAGTGCTTATTC
>NDGN011493784.1:3725-14535 GCA_002564285.1 Tympanoctomys barrerae
GAAAGAAAGAAAGAAAGAAAGAAAGAAAGAAAGAAAGAAAGAAAGAAAGAAAGAAATCTTTTGATTTTATCTTCTTTAAGAATTAGATGCTTCTTCCTCTCCTTTCGTCTCCTCTCCTCTCGTCTCCTCTCATCTCGTCTCCTCTCCTCTCCTCTTATTCTTTCCTTTTTCCTCTCTCTTGTCTCCTCTCTCTCTTCTTCCCTCCTTTAAATATCCCTCCCTCTCATTTTTGTTCTCTCATGCATTCTAATTGGAGTGTGTGTGTGTGTGTGTGTGTGTGTCTGTTTTAAGTTAATAAAACACATTTCTAAATGAAATAGCTGCCTTAATATGAAATTGAAGGCATTGCAAATAGAATAGGATACAGCAATCCTTCACACTATTTATCTCCATTGAATAAAAGGACAACAAATGAGGATGTGAAACATGAATTCTAATTCTTCATTTGCCACAAGCTTTCTATGTGTTCCTGAGAAAGTGTCCTAGACTATGATATGCATACCTTGGTTTATCTACTAAAACTGAGAAATTGCCTTCTTCCTCTCAGGCAGAGTTTTGTAAGTATCAAATGCAGTAGTAGAACGGAAGTGTCTTACAGTCTTTATTTCCCAAAATTAGAAAACACTTGGACTTAATATAAGAAAAATACTTCTCAAAAGATAGAACAACTTTTATGTTATTCATGATAACTTTTTAAAAAAATCTCATGTCACTTCTAAGCATCATACTTTTGTTCCCTTCCTTTTCCTTTAAAGTTCCACTCTGAGCACTATTAAAGTATGCTACAGGTAGAAATAAGAAGCATTAAACAGAATTCAGGCACTTTAGACATTTCCATGCATGTTGTACTAACTTAAATGTGAATATAATGTACGAGCTACTGATGGCTTTTGAGTGGAGAGCTAAATGAGTCAATACTGAAACAAAGTGCCAGAATAATGCTATGATTTTGTATGGATTTATTTTTTGTGTTTTCTTCCTTTATCCTAGGCATCATTTCGGAAAGAGGTTTGATGAAGAGATAATTCTCTGAATTACATTACAGGTAGAAGAAATTAGTAAATAGTGCAATCACTGGTCCTCTCTTTGTAAATTAGCTTCGGAAAGGGCTGTGGATACATAAATTTTGTAAGTAAATATTAAAGATTGGATTCTTAATGATCTTTTATAAAAACCAGTAGAATAATATGCCTTTACTTCTCATTACCAGAAAAAAATAAAAACAAGTAAGTGTTGAATACAAAATTTATAAGAAAACTTATTCTCTAAAAGATTCAAATGAAGAAATGGCAGCTATCCATAGTTCAGAGCCTGGCAATTATGAAGTTAAAGAGAAAGTGAAGCATAGAAAAATTCCATTCTACACCTTGAAACATTTTTAGCAATTATTGTCACCAGGTGAAATAGAATTTGACTTTACTTATTTATTTATTTAATGTTTTAGTACTGGGTCTGCAGGGTCTCACTACACAGATCGGACTCATGGCGATCTTCCTGTTTTCAGCCTCCCAAGTGCTGGGATTACAGGTGCACACCACCACTCCCTGTCCATTCAAGGTCTCCGTGTGCCCCAGGGGTAAGGCTGGCACAGTGAACCAGGGATCCAAGCCCAGTCCTTGTGCCTGCCTAAGCAAGCACTTTAATCAGCTAAGCTATCTGGCTGGCCCTAGAATTTGACTTTAGATTCTTATATCATAGATGTAATTTTACTTGGTGTTGTGTTTTCCTTTTTTTTTTTTTTTGTTATTTTGCCACAAATTCCGGTCATTTTTGTCTGCTGGATTCAACATTAAGGAGAGCTTTTTGGTGTAAGACATCTCTTCCAACTCAACATCCTTTTCACATGCTAGGCACTTTAGATGGGTGCTGCTTACATCTAGCTCCAAGTTCTTTGAAAGTCTACAATTGTGATCTCTTTCCTTTATCTAAATGGCACCAGAGAGACACTGCCTCCAAACTGATGCCATGTACATGCCTCATCATTTGGCTATAGGAAGGTAATTTGTTATTACCATATGTGTTAATATCCTGGGCAGCTCTAACCAAGTACCACAACTGGATAAGAAAAGAGGAGCCATTTTTGTCAACACCTCAGGGAACCACAAGTCCAAACTCAACATGTCAGGGCGAGGCTCTTAGAAACCTGAAGGGAAAATGCTACCTTGTGTCTCTGCAGAGACTTGTGGTTCGCACTCATCCTTAATGCACCCAGAGCCTCCCAGTATCACTTCAACCTCAGTTGCAGCACTTCCCTCTGTGCTCTGGCGTCTCCTTTAATTTTCAAGTTCTTTTGGTGCTATCCATAATGTTGCATCATGATTGTATTTACTTTTCACATCTATTTTTATACTATTATATTTATTATAAATTATATAATAAATGCATTATTTGTTTATTCCATTTATTTATTGCATCACTCACAAGTGTCTAGGATTAGAATTTCAGCACATCTTTGAGGAAATGCAGTTCTGTGCATAACAAAAGCTAGTGATAGTCTTCTCACTGGTACCATCTACTCTGAGAGCTGCTAAATCTTGGATATGACAAGCAAATAACCATGTTCCTCATTTTGTGATTACAACAAATTCTGAAGGTCTTTGTATTAAAAATACAGGGCTATGCCATGAAATTTGCAGCACTGCTTCACTATGAGTAGCACATACTTGCCTGTCCCAGGGAGCTAAGCTTTATCTATGTGATTTTCTTGGGCCGGTAGAATTTTGTGGGTTGCTACAAAGACCAGACCGAGTTTTACCTCTTTGATTTCACTTGGCTCTGGAACTCTGATATAAGTCATCCAGGTAACACTATTCAAGGAAAAATGAGAATTATTTTTTCTCTCTCTTTAACCTTTAAGAAAGCCTAGAAAACAATAGTGTGGAATAGCAGTATCCTCACTGGTCTACAAAAGCCTACGGAACAGAATAAAATACCCGAATTAGCAACTGAATATTATGGTTGTTTGTATACAGCACAGGAATAGTAATGGGGAACAATATCTTCACCAGATTCAAGGCACTTGTGCATTTTATGTTATGGTTTGTGTTTAGATGTCCCCCTACAGCTTCATGCAGTCAAAGGTGGGATTTTTTCACAGGTGGATGGATTTAAAATATGTGATGCTGGGGATCAGCAGTGTGTGACTACTAAATTAATCCACTGATTGGTTTGGCATAGCTCTGTCTAGGATTAAGAGTCCCTATTATGGTTTGTGTCTAGATATCCCCCTAAGTGATTATGGACTGAAACATCAACAGCCTGTGAGCTAAATAAAAGTTTCCTTCTTTAACTTTGGAGATCAGATATTTTGTCTCATCAATAAGGAAAGTAGCTAAATCAGAATTTATAGGGCTATCAGGATAGCTCAGTGGATTAAAGTACTTGCTTAGGCAGATGCAGTGGTCAGAGGTTCAATCCCTGGGCTGCCATGCTGGCCCCACCCCCGGGGCACACTGAGAGAGTGATTGAGACTAGGTGTGGTGGTACCCACCTATAATCCCAGAGCTTGGGAAGCTGAAAACAGAAGAATCACTTCAAGTCTGATCTGTGTAGTGAGGCTCTGTACACCCTCTATTAAATAAAATAAATTAATTAATAAAATTAATATCAGAAGTGAAGTCATTGTGTTGACTGTACTTTGAAGAGACTTTGGAGCTGGCCTATACAAAGAGTTAGAAAAGATTTGGAAGTGCCAGCTAAAAATGTAGTTCTGGGATGCCTGAGGTTTTACTTGATGGAAATGCATTCAGAAAGTAATGAAAATATCAGAATATTGATAGAAATGCTACCAGTAAAGACCAAACATAAGAGTTTTCTTTTTTGCCTTTTTTTTTTTCAGTACAGGTGATTGAACTCAGTACCTTGCACTTGCCAGACAGGCACTTATTCTATTGAGCTATATCCCCAGCCCCAGACTTAAAGAGTTTTCTTTTGGAAGGGACAGCTAGTAATTGGACTCTAGACAATCTGTGTTATATTTTGGCAGAAAGTTTGTATTTTGCATATACCGAGAGACTTTGCCAGAAAAAAAAATTAAGGTAAATTGGTTAACTTAAAAAAACTTAATATATAAATAAAATAATTCAAGGCAGTCTAATGTTGATACAGCATCATGATTACTCTGGAATGGGGGTGCTTTGAGACAGATTTATGCCAAGAGTCAAAAGCAAATAGACCACCTAAATGATTTAAAATTTGAGATTAACTAGAAAAGAAGCTCAAGTAAAATTATAGCCTGGAAAAAGTGTGGTTGATGAGAAAGAAGACCATAAAAACTATGGCTTGAGAATGTCACAAAACCCACAGGAATCCACCCATTAAGCTTCAAAATTTAAAAAGGACTTTGATTTGACAAGAGAGATCCAAGACCCCAGATTTCAGAATGGTAACAGCCTGGGGAAGTTGTTCCTCACTATTTGGCTCATAGGCTCTCTATCCCTAATGCCAAGTTTGAAGAGACACTGGCTACTGCTCCAGCTGGTTGTATACCTTGACATCATTCATGTTGTGATTTTTTTTAAAGGAGCTTATAGTATACCTTGGTATTTTTCATGTTGTGATTTTTTTAATGAGCTTGCAGTATTCAAGAGTTTTGGGATAAGGAATGCTTCCAACTAGATTATAGTAAAAAGCCTAGAGGCTTGGCAATGTGTCCCTGAGAGGGCAGTGTGTGAAGCTAAATATAAAGCTAAAGATGCACTAGAGGACACAGAAGTTCTGAGAAGCCAAGAACATGGATTATCTGAGAAAAACTGTGAGGAAGGAGCAGAGCTGCCCCTAGAGAGAAGATATAGGAGCTACAACCTCAGGAAGTGCCATAGAGGCAGAGCTATCCAAACCTTTTGGAGTTCATATTTTGGCAGACTTCTTCAAATGCTAGACATGGAACTGTATGGAATAATATTTGCCATGTTGGATTTTAGATTTACTTTCATCCTACTCCTTTCTATAACCCTATCCATATCTTTTGGAATGATAATATCTATCATGTGTCATTGTATGTTGGAAGAGTTTAACTTTCTTTCTTAGCTCAAAGCTAAGAGTATGCCTTAAATCTCAGAAAAGTCTTTTGACTTGGACTTTCTGTCAATTTTGGTAAATCTTAGAGTTGGACTAACTGCCATTTTTATAAAAGGATGTGTATGAGTCATTGGGTTAGGTGTGGAATACTATGGATTATGTCTACACATCCCCCCAAATACTCATGCAGTCATAGGTGGGGCTGTATCCCAGGTGGCTGGGTCTAGGGTGAATGATCATTAAATTCATCCTCTGATTAGTTTGGCACAGTTGCAGCTGGAATTAAGGGTGCTCCAATGTAGATGTGAGTGTTATCTGCCATGAAAGCACCAAACCTGGATAAGAAATGATAAGAAATACGGGACGGAACAAAGGCTCTGGCTTCTCACTTGCCACTTTGCTTTTTTTGCACTGTCTTTTGATTTTCCCTTCCATGAACTGTGTGCTCCTCTTTGACCCCCTTCTGCTATTCCATTCTGCTTGCAGCCAGCCAACTTTGAAATGAAACCTCTACAAAACGTAAGCCAAATAAAGCATCCCTCCTTTAAATTTGAGCATTGGGTATTGTGCCTTACAAATGAAAAAAGTAACTAGAAGTCTTTACTATTTCATCTTCCATAAAAAAATTTTCATCATTGATGTTACAGTTTCTATTACAAATATTACCAAGCTTAATATACATCATTAAGACAAATTCTCAGTACTGAAAAGATTGTATATTTTGCCTGCCATTTGCTTTAGAAACTATATTTCTCATAATTTGATGTTATCAATTTGATGTTATTATAGACTAGTTATTATATTCAAATTAACTTCCCATATGATAACATAAAATTCTAAAGTCTTGGATAGTGTGAAATAATTTCACGGCCAACTTCTCATAGGTGACTATATAGTTAATCTTATATCCAAAGGCTCTTAGAGGGTGAAAGCGATACTCTTAATTACTCTGTGAAGGGCGGTATAATTCACATTTCGTGTTCACAGTAGCACAGTTGATCACTTATCTCAGCAAAATAACTGTTAGATTTTTTGCATTGTTTTAGTCTTGTCCATTTACTTCATGATTTTAATATGAATTCTGGTTATGAGTCTGAGTGTTTAGGAATTAGAAAGTATACTCCAGAGAGTTCCCAGGGGTAAGAGATGAAAGCTTCCACTTAACATTTTAAAGAAAAATTAACTTAGTTTGTATTTACACATAACAAAAACTCAGTATGCCCAGGCATGGGTTCATTTCTTATTAATACTTTTAATTCCCAGGACTAGTTAGAGGTGGTGTATTATTTAAATGAATGACAAATTCAAACCACATGCCTTTTCACTTAATATATCTCAATTATTTTCAAAGCTTACAACCATAACCACCAATTTTTCAAAATTCTAACAGACTGAGGTATTTGTTTTCCTGCTCTCTCCCACAAATTCTTGAAGTGTGCTTCAAGATGTCTTCTTTTGTTAAGAAGAAAGCCATCATATTAACAAAAAAGTTATTTGCTTTTTCAATATATTAAGTGTAGAATAACGATGAAAAGAAAAACAGTGTAAAACCGGTCAGATGTTAGCAAAACTCAGAGCAGTGGCCAAAAACTTTGCTTACAGACACTACATTCTTCAATATCATGTCTGTCTTAGTTACATTCCTCTTTCTGGGACAAAATACTGAACACACACAAGTTCAAGGAAGAAAGATTTATTTCAGCTCATAATTTGTGAAGGCCTCCGTCCATAACAAGCTGGCTCCAAAGCAGGGAGCAAGGCAGAACAGGCAGGAGACAGTAAGTAGCAGCCAACTTTTTCTAGTCCCTTTATTTTCTACCCAGACTATAAGCTTACTGACTGTTACCACCCCCACACAGGGTGGGGCTTCCATTATCCCTGCCCAAAACTATGCTACACCAACTCTACTTTCAAAGGTTCTACATTCCAGTTATCAAAAATCCTAACCTAGCATCACACACATGTGTCTTGCTGCCTCCTAAAAGCATGTGAAGCTTTGGGGAGTCATCTAGACACAAATTACAATGATGCCCTGGCACTGAAAAAAAATTGCCAACTTCCACCAAGAATGTCTATTATTAAATAGTAAACCTATTTATTTTTACTATATATCAATCCTCTGTACACAAATTTCAATTTTTGTGTAATGAAATCAGTTTGCATAAGTTTTTCTTCTCAATATGAAAAGGCAGTGGTTTTTTATCACAGAAAAAATGCATAAAATAGGTATAGTTAATTGATGGTTTGAGTCACATGGACTTTTTTTCCATTAAACACCCTTATTACTTGATAGAATGACTGACATGCAAACTATGTTTGCACATATTTGAGTATTTGGCTGACATTTTCAAGGAAAGTAAATGAAAGTTATGTTGCAATGATTTCAAAAGAAAGTATTGAAATGACATAGTGAATCCTTACTGCTATTACCAAATGGACAGGGTGCTTTGAAGGAAAGTGGAAGGTGCATTCTGCAACAGAATGGACTACGGCAAGCCCAAGAAGCCACTGGCAGCAAGGTCAGTGGCTGCTATCTCTTTCTGTCTTCTTTAATAGTTGATATAAGTGTTCACTTGATCTCATGCTAGAAGGCTGATATCAAATTCCAGCTTCTGTGGAACATGTTCTGCAATGAGAAGATGGGTGCTAGGTGTAAGGCCCAGCTTGTTTTTTTTTCTTTTTGTTTTTGTTTTTTTTTTAATGTATTTGGTACAGGGCCTCACTACACAGCTCAGACTCATAGTGATCCTCCTCTTTTCAGGCTTTTCAGTACTAGGATGACAACTGTGCACCACCAATCAGGTCTTGGTGGTGGGAACAGCATTCCTGGGGGTAAGTCTGGTGCAGACTGAATCAGGGATTGAACCCTGGTCCCTGTGCTTGCCTAAGCAGGTACTTATTCAGCTGAGCTATCTCACCACCCCTGCAAGGATCAGCTTGATCCAGCATCAGGTTTGTGTATTGCTATTCTGCAGCTCTGATTTATAAGAATCCTCAGTTGGAAAATGGTGTCCCACTGCTCCCTCCACAATGCCATCCCCTGGCCTCCTTTGGCACCATTATAAGCATAGTAGTTTCCTGAAGATTAAGGAAGCTCCTGATGACAGCAAAGGAAATTTTAATGAATATGACATTTAATTTATGAAATTAAATGCACTGTTATATTTTTCAGCTCATGCTAGGACCCAATACCAGACGTACACATTTTAAAGGAGTGAGATTGAATTTTTCTTACAGTTTTAGGGGATCCAGTCCATGTTCATCTGGCTCCAGGACAGAAGCATGATAGCAGAAGTACACAGTGAGATAAAAGTGCTTAGTTTATGGTTTCTAGGAAACAGAGTAGGACAAGAACACCAGAGAGGAAGCAACCAGATCAGTGACCAGACATGCACGGATTGTAACGTTCAGTCTTTACACCCCACCCAGACACATGCAGAATACAAACCTCCAAGTATCCTGAAACCAACAAAGCTAGCACTATCAAGTTTCACTTTCAAGACCAACATTTGGAAAATGTCCATTATTCAGTAAATAAATATTTTCCAGATGACTAACATACAGTATAACAAACTAATGCATAGATGATAAGTGAACCAGTCAACATGTAAGGTAAATAGAACACTCTAAGGCAACAGTAAATACAAAGTTAATTGGTACAGTTTAATATTACACATAGTAATTGGCATTCAATAATTACTAGTTGTCCTTTTTCGCAATGGGCTTGCCATGAGAGCACAGGTGTAGTGAAAACCACCACTAAATCAAAGCCAATATGGGAAAGGAAAAGACTTACATTAATATCAGTCATTGTACATGTGGACTCTGGGAAGTCCACCACCACTGGCCATCTAATCTACAAGTGCATTGGCACTAGCAGAAGAACCATTGAAAAATTTGAGAAGGAGGCTTCTGAGATAGGGAAAGGTTCTTTCAAGTATGCTCGGGTCTTGGATAAGCTGAAAGCTAAGCATGAGTAAGGTATCACCATTCACATCTTGCTGTGGAAATCTGAGACCAGCAAGTACTGTGTGACCATCACTGATGCCCCTGAACACAGAGTTTTCATCAAACACATCTCAGGCTGATTGTGCTGTCCTGATTGTTGCTGCTGGTATTGGTGAGTTCAAAGCTGGTATCTCCAAGGATAGATAGACCCATGAACATGCTCTTCTGGCTTACACACTGGGTGTGAAGCAACTGATTGTTGATGTTAACAAAATGGATTCCATGGAGCTATCCTACAGCCAAAAGACATACAAGGAATTTGTTAAGGAAGTCAGCAGCTACATTAAGAAAATTAGCTACAGCCATAACACTGTATTTTTGTGCCATTTTCTGGTTGGAATGGTGACAACATGCTGGAGCCAAGTGCTACCATGCCTTGGTTCAAAGGATGAAAGGTCACTTGTAAAGATGGCAATGGCAATGAAACCACACTGCTTGAAGCTTGGATTGCATCCTTCCAAACACTCGCCCAACTGACAAGCCTTTGCTGCTACCTCTCCAAGATGTCTACAAAATTGATGGTATTGTCACTGCCCCTCTGGGCTGAGTAGAGACTGGTGTCCTCCAACTGGCCATGGTGGTCACCTATGCTCCAGTCAATGTCACAACTGAATTTAAGTCTGTTGAAATGCACCATGAATCTTTGAGTGAAGCTCTGGAAACAATGTGGGCTTCAACATGAAGAATATGTCTATCACAGATGTCCAAAATGACAATATTGCTGGTAACAGCAAAAATGATCCTCCAATGGAAGCAGCTGGATTCACTGCTCTGACGATTATCCTGAACTATACCAGCCAGATCTGTGCTGGCTATGCCCCTGTCCTAGATTGTCAAATAGCTCATGATCCTTGCAAGTTTGCAGAGCTGAAAGAAAAGATGGATCAGAAGCCAGAAGATGGGCCCAAGTTTTTGAAATCTGGTGATGTTGCCATTGGTGACATGGTTCCAGACAAGCCCATGTGTGTCAAGAGCTATGCATTTCTGGGACATTTTGCTGTTTGCGATATGAGACAGACAGCTGTTGTGGGTGTCATCAAAGCTGTGGACAAGAAGGCTTCTGGAGCTGGCAAGGTCACCAAGTCTGTCCAGAAAGCTCAGAAGGCTAAATGAATATTAACCCTAACACCTGCCACCCCAGTCTTAGTCAGTAGGGAAGACTGGTCTCAGAACTGTTTCTCCCAATTGACTATTTATAATAGTGAAAGAATGGTTAATGAAAAAAATGCTACGCACATGGGACCCCCAAGAACCAGCCCAAGCCCAGGCCTGGTGAGTGTATAGGAGAGATTCTATACTCCTCCATGCTTCCTGGGCCAGGGGCACAACAGAGGGGCAAAACAGATTCACTTCCAAGGGCTTCATAAGAAGGAGCTGAGCACAACAGCTAGACCCAAACCAGGCACAATTGGATAAACTCAAACTTAACAGATCTGCACCTGAATTTCAATAAGTGCTAAGGTTATAACTGCACCAAAGCTCTACACCAAAGGTCAGAGGTCAGTGTTATACAAAATGACAAAGAGAAGTAGCAAAATGCAATCTCAGGCCTAGAGGCAACCCAGACCACATGCAGAGGACCTTAGCTCAGTCGAAATTTTCAAAATACTACCATAGGAAGAAAAACAACAGCAGAAAGATATAGAGGAACTCAGATCAGAATTAATCTCTGAAATGAAAAAAGAAATCTCTGAATTAATAGCTTCTGAAGTAAAGAATAAAATGCAGAAACATATAGAGGAAATCAGAACAGAAATAATCTCTGAAGTAAAAGAATTAATAA
>NDGN011493790.1:0-10041 GCA_002564285.1 Tympanoctomys barrerae
AGAGGAGGCCTGTAGGCCCTGGCTCACTGAGGAGGAGCCAAGCTCGGGTGCCCCCTGGCTGCCATCCTGGACAGCATTCCCGATGTTTTCTGATTGTCTTTTGTAAGAAAATGAACCCTGGGGGTTTTGGGAGATGGGAAACTGATCACCATGGAAACGGACCCCTGTAGTGCAGTGCTGTGGGCCTGCCTGGGGGCCTGCCTCCAACACCAGCAGCGTGATGGGAGCACCTTCCATGAGTCCCTGCTTCTCCCGAGGCCCTGGTACTGCTGGCCACCTGCTCTTTCCTGTCCCTCCTGCAAGTACGTGGCTCAGCTGGTTGCCGGCCCAGCATCCCATGGGTGCTGCCTGCCTGCTCCCTGTCCAGCTGGCCTCCAGGTGGCTCTAATGTCCTTCCCGGGGGGGCTCCATGACACAGACTTCCTGTTCCCCAGAACACAGCACACAGGCCGGAGCCCCCAGCCCCTGCTCTGGGGTCCTTCCCTGTGGGGTCCTGGCCCTCAGTTTTGGGAAGCCCTGTCCTCCCTTGCCCGAGGTCAAGCAGCCCCCGACCCCAGCTCCCATCCTGCACCCTGCCCAAGTCCAAGGGTTGCTAGCTCTGAGCTGCAGGGGCTGTGTCTTGGTGGATGTCTGTTCTCAGGAGAGGAGAGGGCACGTGTATGGGTTCCCTTGGCTGCAGCCCCTGGTGCCTGTTCCCTCCCTGGCCACGCCCCCAGCTCCCGCTCTGGCTCCCAGCTGGCTGCTTGCCCACTGACAGTCACATCCACGCTGGGGTCTCCTGATCCACCGGCCTTCCTGGGCCTGGCCAGCACCCTTGGCACCAGCCCTGCCCTGCCTGTGCCAGGCACTGTGCCCACCTGGACAAGCAAGCAGCCTCTCCTGGCACATGCTCTGGACAGAGCTCCCAGGTGAGCAGTGCCTAGTCCTCAGGAGGCAGCTGGAAGGGCAGCTTGGGTCTCCTCCGCCCGCTGAGCTGCCCGGAGGCCCAGGGACTCTGCCGCTCCAAGCCGGGCAGGGCTCCTGTGCCTGTGTTTCTTCCCACTCACCCAGCACTGGCAAAGCAGGCGAATCCTGCAAGGCCACAGCTCCCAGGCCCCATGTCCACCCACAGGTCCTGGCCTGGCAGCTACAGGGAGGCCACGGGCACCTGACATAGGTGTTGCAGAGCTGCCCGTGTCAGGCGGGAGCTGAGCATGGGTGCTGCTGTGGCTCCGCACTTCCTGCCCAGGCCCACAGGGACAGCCCTGGCAGCCGTGGCACGTGCCATTCTCGCTTCCCCTTCCCCCTCCCTTCCTCCATTCTTCCCTTCTGCCGCCCTTCATCTATCCCTCCTTCCTCCGTCATTCCCTCCCCAGGAGGAAGAATAAGAGTCTGGCCTGGAGGCAAGAGGGGCTGTTCAGCTGGGCCTTGCCCCAGCTCAGCCCTGTCGCCAGGTCAGACGAGCCAGGTCCTCTGGCATGTTGCTGGCATCTGTGGAGCCTCCTGCAGGGGGGGGAGGAGAGAGAACCTGGGAGCACCAGGGCCTGGGTCCACGGAGACAGCGCCCGCACCCTGCGCGGCCTCTCAGCCAAGGCCCTCCCCCTCCCCTCCTTTGTCTCTCTACCTCTCTGCCTCTCTGTCTCTCTTCATCTGTCTTTCTCTGTCTGCCTCTCTCTGCTTCCCTCTGTCTTTCTCTCTGTCTCTGTCCTCTACCTCTGCCTTTCTGCCTTTCTCTGTCTGTTTCTCTGCCTGTTTCTGTCTCTGCCTCTGTCTGTCTGTCTGCCTCTCTGCTTCTCTCTCTCTCTGTTCCTCTACCTCTGCCTTTCTTTCTGTGTCTCCGTCTCTGCCTCTCTGTCTCTGTGTCTCTGCTTCTCTCTCTCTCTGTATCTCTCGGTCTATCTCTGCCTCTTTCTGTCTCTCTCTCTGTCACTGTCTCTCTGTGTATGTCTCTCCATCTCTGTCCCTCTCAAGACCCCTCTTCCAAGGCTGCCCCCTACAGAAATCCCATGCATAGAACACATCTGCCCAGACCCCATGGGACCAGACACGTTTGTCTCCTACCCCCGGGGTCCCCACTGGGGCATGGGGTCCCCACTCCTGCCTTCTAGGCCCGTGGGCAGGGCCAGCTCTGTGGGGTTCAAGCCACCCCTGCCGGACTCCCAGCCCCACGGCACCAGCTTGGCCTGAGCCGAGCAGGCCCAGCCTCTAATCCCCTCCACATGTAGAACATCCCAGATAGCCCCGAGCCCACGGCGCCTTTTGAACTTGTGAACAGAAATTGATTCAAGGTGACGAATTTGTAATCAGTTTATGATGGATGGGCCGCCTTTCCAGAGAGGCAGCTCCGTGTCCCTCCTCCCTCCCGGGAAACAAATGTGTTTCACTTTATCTCCGCGCTCCGCTCGGGACCGGAGCACAGAGCACGGGAGAGAGAAAATAAAGTCAACTGCTAGGTTTAACTCGGGCTGGAGCAGATGCCGCTTAATTGGTGTGGGTGGGAAGGAAGTGCTAAAGAGGCCGGCGGGAGCCGCGCCCTCGCCGCTGCCGGTGGGGCAGATCGGATGTTAAACTATTAGTGTGATTAGGTGAATAATGACTTTGGAACTAATTTCGGTGGATTGGAGAGAGAGCAGGACAGGAGGAAAATAGAAACATCTGCTTGGCTATCCTAATTTCAAAGGATAATTGCGCAGTGCCCAGCCGTGCCCCTCCCCCAGGCCCGCACCCTTTCTGTCTGCCTTGCTTTCTTCTTTTCTTTTTTACATCAAAACTATCGTGGAGTCACTGAGCACAGCCCGGCAGAGTTCAGCTCGAGAGCTCCGGCGGGGAGCCGGGCAGCCATGCAGGGCTGAGGGTCCGGCTGCGGCCCTCCAGCGGCTCGGCTCCATCCAGGGCCGCTGCTCAGGGCCCGGCCAGCTGTGGGCAGCAGCCCAGACCCTCGGGCTCAGGTCACTTTGGGGAATCTGCTGCAATTCAGCTGCCACGGCAGGCGGCCAGCACCAGGGGCTTCCAGGCCTGTCCAGGGCCAGGGCCTGTGCCGCTGCCCGTTGCTGCCGACCGGCCCTGCAGCCCCTCAGCCACCCGAGGTTCAGGCCACTGTAGGTTTGCAGAGCAGATAGAAAAAGGTGGGTGGACGGGAGCCAAGCCGGAATGAGCCCCGTTTCTCCAGAGCCCCAGCGCACGTCTGTGGTACCAGCGGCCCCCTGTGGTGGGCTTCCAGCTGCTGAGGCCAGGGCCCAGAGCCCAGGTCCCAGGGGAGAATGGGGAGAATGTGACCCTGGGCTCCTGCTGGCTCCTCTGCCAGCCCCACATGCAGCTATGTCCCCGCCTGCTCCCTCTCTGAACAGTCCCTGTCCAAGACACATTCACTGCTTTCCTGGGGCCTCCCCATCACCACTTCACAGGTCTAGGGGCGCCTGGACTGGGCTGAGCCTCACGCACCCCCTCCCTGAGTGCCCTCCTGGGGCGCACTGCTGGCCCCCAGACCATCAGCAGCAACACCCGTCTTCCCGCCTTGCTTTCTTCCTTCTCATCCACAGCACTGCATTTTCAATCCGCCAGACGCCGCTGGGGCCCAGTGGCAGGCCCCAGACAGCAGGGCTGCCCAGCCTCAGGAGCTCAGGCGAGGCTGAGCAAGGCTGTCCCTGGAGCCCCCAGGGGGCAGGTGAGAGCCCCAAGGGCTGAGGCTCCCAGGACCCAAGCGGCCTTGGGGCAGGCAGTGGGCAGTGTCTCAGGCTGACATAAGAGACCAAGTCAGGCATGGTGGCGCACACCCGTCATCCAGCGCTCTGGGAGGCTGAGGCAGGAGGATGGCAAGTTCAAGCCCAGTCTAGGCAACTCAGTGACTTGCTAAATAAAGTCCTGTATCAAAAATAGAAACCGAAAAGGCTGCAGGTGCAACTCAGTGTGGAGGCCTTGGGTTCGATCACCAGCAACACAAACAAAAACAAGTTTTAGCGTGTGATGTGGGGAAGAGGCAGCGTCCTCGGCCCATGTGCTCTGAGGCTGACTGGAGACCTGCAGGAGGCTCCTGGGGCCACTCGCCCCCCCAGGCGGCCTCCCACTCCACACACGTTTTCAGTTCCCAGCCACAGTCCCCTGGGAAACAGGAAGTGGGAAATTCCAGGACCAAACAAGGCCCCAGTTTCGAGTTGCACAGCATTCCGAGCTGCACGGAGCATGCACCCACCCCTGCCAGTGTAGGCCCGGCCCACGCTGCCCACCGCCCGCCCTCCAGGGCCAGGCTCCGCCAGCAGCCTGGTTGTCCAGGAGTCACCAAGCTCGCTGTCCCGGAGCCCTGCACCCGGCCTAAAGGGCAAGCGCAGGGAGACAGGCAGGTTGGGTAGACAGAGAGAGGCCGGATGTGCTCCCTTTAAGTGACAAGTGACAGTGTGCTCAAGGTTTGAGAGGGGGCAGGAGAGAGAGGAAAAGGTGAAACACGCAGGGCTCTTCTTGGAGCGCAAGGTTGTCTGTCATTGTCCCTGTGTTATCATCGGTGTTGAGGCTCGTTTATTAATTCACCTTTTGCAAAGGGAGGTCAGGACATCCTGGAAGGTGTCGTCTGCGGATGGCAGGCGTCCCCTGGGGCCATGGGGCACAGCTACCCTGGATGAAGGGATGAGTGTGATCAGCGTGCACAGGAGTGTGCTTCACAAGTGTGGCGGAGAGACCACGCAGGGCCGGACAGGCGAACCTGCCTGCAGATACTAGGCCCAGCGAGACGTCCGCAGCCCAGCGTGTGGCCCGTCACATAGGCACTGGGCAGCGGAATACCCCACCCCACACCCATGGGAGAGGCTGGAGGACCCCAGGATCCCTCAGCTGCGAGATGGAGATGCGGGGGGTGTGCGCAGATGTGGGGGTGACCTGTCCTTCTGGGTGGGCATGCCCTGTGCAGAAGTTGAGGGAAGCAGACATGAGCACGGGGGACAGCGAGGCAGGAGGCAGCCAACGAGGCACAAACACCTTAACAAGCCCAGCAGCTTGCTGGTGCTCAGAAACAGCTATAGGTAGATATATTAAGTGCACTCCTGGGAGTAAGCTCAAGGCAAAACAGGTCCACACACACATTCTACATAACAGACTGTAACGTTCGTCATAGCCAGGAGGAGCAAAACCTGAATGTTCATCAACCTCAGAACAGACAACACAGGGCCGGGGAGATGGCTTAGTGGAATAAGCGCTTCCTTGGCAAGCGCAAGGGTATGAGTTCCATCCCCGGTTCTGCAAAAAAATAAAGAACAGACAACTTGTGGCCATACAATTGTGGAATATAATATGGCCAGGAAAAGGAAGAAGATCTACCCATAGCATAGTGGGGCCAGTGTTGAGGACGTGATGCCAAGTGAGGGGCCTGTTGCCAGCGACCCAGAGTCCGTGTTCCGCCAGAAATATCCTGTATGGGGCTGTCTATGAGACAGGTGGCAGGGTGGTGACAGGGTACAGTGACAGCTGAAGGGGCTGTTTCTGAGATGTGGGATGTCCTAGAACTCGCTGCAGAGCTGCTGACAGGTGTCTGTGAGTTTACAAAATGCCATGGAAACCGTGCTTTCAAAGGCCCACAGTTGTGCGTGCAGATGGGGAAACTGAGGCTTAGACGGGCGAAGGTGATGGGACTTTTTAGGAAGCCGGTAGGCAGCAGCCCCAGCAACACCCTGCCAGCAAGGCATGTGGCTGGGGAGGCAGGGTCTGGAGCCCAGACCAGGCCCCTCAGGTGCCACCTACACCCTGGCATCTGCCTCCAGGTCGCCCAGGCCAGGCTCTTGGCTGTTCCTGGGAGGACAGGAAGGGGCAGGGGCTCAGTGTCCCCCACCTGGGACACTGCTGACAGTAACTATGTGCACTTTCCAAACCCGGGCTGCAGCTGCTGCCGCAGAAGCGGCATCCTGGGCCACGGGCCGGGGGCTCAGGGAAGGCAGAGCAGCTAGGAGGCTTCCTGCGGGAGGAGGCAGATCCCTGCAGACCTGGCTGTTGCCGCCCTCCCCGGGAAGGCTCAGGGACCCCAGGAGCCATGCAGGCTCGGGCTCGGGCTCCTGGCCTCCTGGTGGCAGCCCTGCGTGGCAGGCCCTGGAGTGAGGGCCCTGCCAGGAGGGTGCCACTAGACGCTCTCTGCCTGCCCCAGAGCAGAAGCTGATTAAATTGGCCATTGATCTTTCTAACTGCATTTTTAAAATTCAAGTAGTTCAGAAAAAAATCTTCCCTTGGTTTAGAGGTTCGTCTACAGTGTAAAGAGCCATGCAGGAGGCAGGCGCCCTTGAAGGGTTGGCCAGCGCACCTTGGGGAGAGGACTTGTGTGTGCACGTGGACGCTTGCACACATGAATACATGTGCATGTGCTGGTGCCTGTGTGCACACGCATGGGAGCGGGAGACCTAGACGCAGGGCTCCTCCCCCTCCGGCTCCCTCCCCTCCGGCCCCACCTCCAAGGGGCCTGATCTGGCCCCGCCCTGGCAGCTCGCCTGTTTTCCCCTCACCCACTTGGTGGGGAGATGATCCTGGGTCTCTGGCACTGGTGGCGGATGGTCACCTTCCTGCTGTCCCATGGCACAGGTGAAATGTGGCGGGAGGGATGCCCGGCTGTGCGGTTTGCAGCCTCCCCCCAGCTCTGGGCTGGGGCAGCAGCCCTCCAGGGAGGGTCCCCTGCCACACTGCTGCCCCAGCATTCCTGGCTTCTTTCTGAGCCCCAGGCGCCTTTGAAGTTGGCCTTGAAATCTGACTCGGTTTGACCTGCCTCGGCCACCTCTGCACCGGTGCTGGCCGAGGCTCTCAGGAAACAGTCCTGGAGCTCCCAGGTGGGACCGCAGCACGGGACTGCGTGGACACGGCCCTCGCATCTGCTCCTTGCTCCTGCCTCCCGCCCTCTGGCCAGGCTCCCCCCCTCCGCCCCACCCCCAGCCTTCCTGGCCCTCCCCTGCCCTCCTTGCCTCCCCCTCCTGGCCCACTGCCCCCCTCCCCCACATGGCTTCCCTCCACCCCAGCCCCGTCCATGCTCTCCTACCCTGTGTCCTGCTGTCCCATCTCCCAAAGTCCACCAAGCAGGATTGTGGAGGTGGGAGTCAAACAGGGCAGAGCCAACCCTAACAAAAAAATAAAAAGCCGGCGGGAGGCCAGGAGGGAGGAGTCCTTGGAGCGCACACCCAGTGGCAAGGACTTCACAAATCATGGCGCAAGCCCCCTGCCCTAGCTTGGGGGTGGCACCAGGAGGACGCAAGCTTTTCTTCCTGGCTCTTGGGTTTACTTGTCCCATAGGATGCATGAGCGTCCCCTGCTGTGTCCCCTCCCGAGTACACACTGCTGCTCTCCAGAGCCTCTCTGTGCCACGGAGGCTGGCTTCCCCAGTGTCCCAGGGGTGCTGGGTCACTGGGCCACCGTGTCCTCTGTCCTGGGCGCTGAGGCCTCCGGGTGAGACCTGCACACGGAGGCGGCCAACGCCTCCCGTCAAGGCCTCTGCCATGCTGCTCACGGGAAGGCAGTGAAAGCCGAGCAGAGCTCCAGCCCGGCAGGGAGGACATGCTTGGTTCAAGGCCCACCAGAGAGCAGGTGCCCACAGGACACCCCGGCCCTCACTCCGAGCCCTGGTGGGGTGCTGCACCTGGAAATAGGCAGCTGAGGGCGAGCAAGGGTCCAAGCCTGCGGGCAGCCTCAGGTCTGTCAGGAAGAGAAAGTCCTCAGCCTGGACTGCAACTCAGGGAGCAGCAGGGAGTTGGTCTAACTCCCTCCATCCCTGCCGTGCCCCAGCCAGTGTGCTGAGCCGGTCCAGGTGACATGTGGCTCCAGAAACACCCTCGCCTGTGTCTGCCACGCTGCTGACGCTGACCCCAGCACAGACGCGCACCACGACAGAGGTGGCCCCCCGACTCAGCACTTCCAAGTGGACTCCTTGACCTGTCCCACTGCTTGCATGGGGTCCCTAGATTATGTGCCCTGTGGCTTGGGGATCCCCCCATGACTCCCCTGTGCTACCAGGGCCAACAGTACAGAGGACAGTGGGGTGAGACATGTGGCAGAGGCAACTCGGGGCACAGGGAGGTCACAGGGCAGGAAAGAAGCCACTTCCAGGCAGGGGGACCCTTCCTGAAACCCACTACTGGGAGGCCGAGCGGGCAATGCCAGAGGGGCTCTGGAGGACAGGCGGAGCCCACTCTGTGTGTCCTCTGGTGCTGTGACCAGTGCCCACATCCAATGCCTCCCAGTGCCAGCTGGGAAGGGGGACATTGGAACCCCCTCTATAGATGGGGAAACTGAGGCTTAGGAGGTTACAGGTGGCATCTGTGGTTGCACAGTGGTCAGGATGGGCTGGTACCCAGAATGAGGGCTTTCTGGATCCTGCAGTGAGCCCAGGGCTTTTGGGCTAGAAGCCCCCACCCCAGATACCTAGGTGCCACCTGCCCGCCCATCTGCCTCCTTCCTTTAGCCCTGTCCACTTGGCTCCTCCTGGCCATTTCAGATTTAGACCCCAGAGCAGGAAGCCTGCCTAGCCCCCCGGAAGCCCTAAGAGCGTCTGCCAGCTTCGTGCCTTCCGCTGGGCCTGCAGGGTCTGACCTGCTTAGCTGGCCTGGCCTCCCTGCCTGGAGCTCTTGGGGCGGGGTCCTCCTCAGTCCCCACCCCACCACCTGCAGGGAGTGGGTCCCTCAGATGAGCTCTCCCTGGACCTGCCCTGCCCCCTCACCGCTAGGCACACGTGGGCACTAGGGGTGGGGAGGGGTCAGCCATCAGCTCCCTGTAAGCAGCAGCAGCTTCCTTCCCACAGGCTGGCAGTTCGGTTCTGTCCTGTCCTGCTGCCAGGCTGCACTGGGCCTGCCCACTGCATCCCATCAGGCCTGCAGCTGGCCAGAAGTGTGCCCCGAGGTGGCCATGCAGTGGCCTGAGGCTGCGGAGGTCGGGCCGGGGGAGGACTAGAGCAGCGGCTTTGAACACTCGCCGTGGCCCTCTTCTGCATGTGAGTGCACGTGTGAGTGTGCGCGTGTGCTGCAGAGAGATGGTGGGTGGGGGACGAAGCCCGCGGGGACCTGCTCTCTGCCCGCTTGGATTCTGCCCCATCACCAGTGCCTGTGGCCCTGGCTCCTGGCAGTGGCTCCCTGGCCTCAGTTTGCTCCTTGGGAAAATCGGCACAGGAGGCCACATCTCTGAGCAGCAGGCAAGCACTGGCGGAGGTGTCCAGGGCCAGTCAGGGGATGGGCGTACCCTCACTGCGCACAGAGCCTTCGCTGTCGCCTTCCCCACAGCCCCCTGGGGCTCCTGAGACATTGCTAAGGGCGGTTTTCAAAAGCCCTGGCCCACATCTTGCCAGAGTGAACGTTTGAGTCCACGCCCATGGGCAAACCACGGCGAGCTAACAGACACACCGAGGCCCAGAGCACTGGGGAGTAGGACCAGGCCCTTGGAGCCCGGGCTTCTCTTTCCACAACCCCATCCAGACCAGGCTGGAGGACAGGGAGCTAGCTCAGCGGCATAAGCGCTTGCCTGGTGTCTCAGCTACTTAATACCGGACACTCAAAACGAAGGAAGGAAAGGTTCGTTTAGCTTGCAGTTAGCGGAGGTTTCAGTCCATCCTCTGCTAGCTCCAAGGCAGACAGAAGCAGTTCGTGGAGGCAGAAAACAGTGAGGAGCAAGGAGGAGCAGCAGCCGCGGCTCTCCCTTCCATCTGCGGAGACCAGCGCTCCTACAAAGTGGCCTGTCTGTTTTCCTGCTGACTCATCTCACGTTGATACAATGTATCAACCACCACACCCGGCAAGCTGCAAGGTCCAGAGTTTGATGCCCCTACAGCAAACTCCTCCCCCAAAAGCAAGCAAACAAAAACACATCAGGCAGGGCCTTCAAGAGAGCGGACTCAGCCAGTGCTTAGGCAAGTGCAGGGGCCAGGGTTTGATCTCACCCCATCCCCCAGCGCTGAGCTGGCCACGTGGTGGCACAGGCCTGTGATCCCAGCACACAGGAGGCTGAAAACAGGAGGAGCACTATGAGTTCGAGCTGGGTAGTGAGACCCTGCTCTCTCTGTCTCTCTTTCTCTCTCTCTCTCTCTCTCTCTCTCTCTCACACACACACACACACACACACACA
>NDGN011493790.1:10091-35862 GCA_002564285.1 Tympanoctomys barrerae
CACACACACACACACACACATACACACACACACGCACGCGCACACACACAAATCAGACTAGCCTGGAGGCTTTCATACAAAGCTCTGCTTGCTCCTAGGGTTTATTGCCTGGGCTGCTGGGGAGCTCACAGCTGCGTGGGCAGCTGTCTCCAGCAGGGGTGCCAGGTGGAGCTGAGTTAGTTGGGAACTCACCTGGGGGTGACCTGGGCTGGAACCTGGGCCCTGGAGTGGCTTCTGTCATCCACCATCTGGGTAGATTCTTGGATGAGAATCCTTGCGTGTGGTCAGATGCCCCTGACCACAGCACCCTGAGAGGGTCTGGGCTGTCCCCTGGTGGCAACCGTTCTGCCCCTGCCTGTGTAAATAAAGTTTTATTGGGACACCACCCACGGATCTGTGTGTTGCTATAGCTGCGTCTGGGCTTTGATCACATCCAGCTCCCAAAGGTGAGAAGCTGTCATGCTCTTCACAGGAAGAGCTTCCCACGCTGAAGTCAGGCCACAGAAGCTGATCCCTCGGGAGGTACGCCGGGCCTCGCAGTGAGATGCCAGGCCTTGTGCCTCCTGGTTAGAGAGACATAGCGCCCCCCCCCAGCTGCAGCAGCCTCCTCGGGTCCCCTGTGGTCCCTGAAGCATTAGGGGGTGATGGGTGGCACAACAGGAGCCATTCTGGGGCAGGAAGAGAGACACAGAAGTGTACTCAGAGGGACTGGGCCCCACAAGAGCATGGAGTAGACCAGACCAAGGCCACCTGTGGCCAAGATTCCACGCTGTGGAAGGTCCTTGGTTCCATGAGGATGACAGGAGCAAGGAGTATGGTCAAGTGCAGCTGTTACCATAAGACCTGCCCCACATCCTGCCTGCCCTCAGGACAGCCGGTCTTGTCACTGCTGAGACAAAATACCCAGCACACAAAATGAAGGAAGGAAAGGTTTATGTAGCTCATACTTTGTGGAGCTTTCAGTCTATAAGCAGCTGACTCCAAGGCAGAGTGTGTGGTGCAGGGGCAACAGTTCAAGGAGGCGAAAGACAGAAAAAGCAGCAAGAGCAGAAGGGGGAAGAGTAAGCCTCTTGCCACCCTTGTATTGTAAGTGGGCTACCACCCCATAGGGCAGGTTTAGCACTCACATCATCCGTGCCCTCTTGCACAGGATGAGGAGGTTCACAAAGCGAGGCCCCCTGCTGAGTCACTTAACTAAGCTTTTGAACTTCCCAAGCTGACCCAGAGTACCAGCTGCTACATAGCCCTCCAAGATAGGAGAGGCTGCCAGCCTCTGTCCCCATGGTAACCGAGTTCCAAGCTACCTTGTCCACCAATGAATGCTTTCGTTGGTTTCTTCTTTTCTGAGAGTGATTGTGGGCTGGGCCAGGATGAGTCACCCCAGGATGCAGTAACAAAATACCATGGACCAGGGCTCTGCCACTAGGCATTCTGTGCCGAAGCCCAAGGCTAAGCTGGCAGCCAGCTGAGCTCCTGGCAAGGGTTCTTTTTTTTTTTTTTTTTAATGTATTTGGCACAGGGTCTACACAGGCTCTACAGAGTCTCACTACTCAGATCGGACTAGAGGTGATTCTTCTGTTTTCAGCCTCCCAAGTGCTGGGATTACAGGTGCATGCTGCCATTCCTGGTACCAATCGCTGTCTCAGTGCGCCCTGGGGGTGGGGCCAGCACAGCACACTGGGGATCGAACCCCAGCTGCTGCGCGCTGCTTAAACAGGCGCTTCAGTCCACTGAGCTATTTGGCTGGGCCTGCAAGGGCTCTTCTTGGTGGTAGGTGGCTGTATACTTCCAGGGGCTGACAGGGCACTCCGGTGTGTTCTCCCCTTCTCCTGAAGGCACCAGTCCTGCCAGGAAGTCTCAGCCCTCGGCCGCACCTACACCAACTAAAGACCAAATGTCCAATCTCTATTGATTTATTTTCAGCAGAACCAGGGATTGAACTCAGGCCCTTGCGCTTGCCAGGGAAGCACTTATTGCACTGAGCCATCTCCCTGGCACCCCAATCTCTAGATAGTCATGCAGGACGGTGTCCTTGGGAGACACAGTTCGGCTGAAGCAGCCACGCACTGGGCAGAGAGGGACCCAAACAGCACCAGGCTCCACGCCCCCGAGCTGACATCCGGGCCTCGGGCAGGATTCTACCTCAGATTCCACGTTCCTGTTTCCTCTCAGGACCCTACATTTCCACCGCACACAGCTCTAGGCCAGCCATTGCCCTAGGAAGGAGGCAGGCCAAGACTTTATTACCTTTATGTTGGTGAGGACGTGGAGGGTGGAGCTCTTCCATCCACCCGCTAGCCCACCCGCCTGCGCATGCACCCGCGCAGTGCCTACCCTCATCCTGCAGCCCTCCCCATCACCCACACACTCAGGTGCTCATCGACCTACTGACTCATCCGTCTAGCTGTCCATCCCTGCCTACCACCCCATTAATTCACCCGTCTCCATCCATACACTCATCCACCTCTTCATCCACCCATCTAACCTTTACCCCGCACGTCTGCCGGCCCGCCATTCACCCATCCATTTGCTTATCCATGCGCTCATCCACCCACCCGACCATCAGTCCACCCGCCTGCCCACCTGCCTGCCCATCCCTCTGTTCTTCAGTCCACCCCTCCATCTACCCATCAACCCACACCTCTACCCACCTATGAGCCCCCCATCCATCCATGCATCCATCCATCAATTTATTCAGTGAAGATCCCTGAGCAAACGCCAAGGTCGAGGGCACCCTCCGTTAACGCTCACGCACAACACTTGGGGCCTTTCATTCCTCGTGTGTACCACTGACCACAGTCTCCGGGCCGAGCCTTACAAGGCTAGAGCTCCTTCCCCCAGAGCACCCTGTCTGCCACACCAGATTCTCCAGGCCAGGGGGATTCCCAGGACCCCTTTTGCTCCCGAGAGCTGGGAGTCACCACAGAGAGGAGGAGGAGGGCCTTTCCTTCCTGCACACAGATCTGTCTGCTGGGGCCTGAAAACCGATCTTCTATGAGGAGGGCTCAGCCGAAGTTGAAATGGAAAACAGACCATAGGCGGCTAGAGCACGGCCCAGACAGCCCAGATCAAAGGCGGCCGGCTGTCCACGGGCCCCAGCACGGCGTCTGGTTATCAAATTTGCACTTGGCAGCCTCTCTCCTGCTCACTTTCCTGGAAGGAAGAACGACCCAGGCAAGGCAGAGAACAGCAGCGGTCACCACCTGCCGCTTCCACTTCCTGTGCCGGCCCTGCTCCTGAGCACCCACCAGAGGCCGGCGCTCCGGCACTCAGCTCCGGGTCTCCAGTCTGCACTGCAGCCTGCACACCGCACACAGGAAACCTGGTCCCTCACTGCCCATGTGGCTGGCATGTGGCAAAGCTGCGCCACAGAACACAAACCCAGCTCTTTGGGGGTCAGAGGCTGCTTTTCAGTGAGGCTTGTGGCCCCCCTGTGAGGGGCAGGAGGGCATCCTGGGGACACAAAACAGAAAGGGCCAGGAGCCTGGACCAGCAAGCTCCACTGTAGCAACCACCGGGCTGCCCAGTTCAGTGTCCTGTAGCCAGCCAGGAGCCACAGGACCCTGAGCCCGCCCAGACATGGGCCACCGCTGGAAGTGGAAATAGGGCCAGCTCTGCTCTCCCACCTGTTCTCTTGGGGACACAAAGTCACAGGATTGGCCGGCAGACAGAGGAAGGCCCAGCTGGGGCCCTGCAAAGGCTCGTGTAGGAGTGGGCTCGGTGCGTGGGCTGCCACTGTCCTGGGCAGACTGCGGCCCACCCTGTGCACCGTCCTGCAGCCCTGCCGGACATCCTGCGCCCATTGCCCTGCCTGTGGTGTGAATATCAGCCCTGCCCCTTCACTGGGTCCCTGCATAGTTGGGGATCCCCACATGGTACCTGGCCCTGCATCCCTATCTGCCCCAGGCTGGGCCCCGAGGCGCACTGGCTACGTCCTGACGGCTGCAGCAGCAGCAGCAGCGAGACTGATGGCGGCGGCTGCCTCGCCTCCCGGGCAGTCCTCGTCCATTATCAGCCAGGGCGCTGTCATCACGCGCCAGGCGCAAATCGGAATCAAATGTGGCGCCTGGGCAGCCAGGATGCTGGGAACGTTGGTTTTCATTTTCCCTCCCGGCACCTTGGGCTCCTAAGAGGATGGCTGAATCCCACAAGAAAGAGGCTCTGGTCGGCCTAAGCGAAGCCACGTGTCTCTGCAGCGCTTTAGATGCTGGGAAATGTTTTTCAAACTCCTGGGCTCCAAAAATCTCGACCCTGTGGGCCAGAAGCTGGCTGGGGTCGGAGCAGGGCTTGGCAGTCCCAGGGGCTGCACTCTGGCTCTTCGGGGCTCACAGAGGCTCTTGGGGCTCCCACCACCCCCTCTGTGACCTCCCTCCTGACCCTCTAGACCCCCCCAGAAATGGGAGTTACCTCACCCAGTGAGCTCCCTACGCCCAAGCCAAGCCCTTCCCTTCTGTCCCCCACCAAACTGCGGCTCCTCCCCTCCCAGCGAGAGCCCTCACCCCTCGAAGACCAGCTGCTCCCCTGGTGAAGCCTGGATCTGCCCAGTTAGTTGGGCCTGGGATAGCTCAGGGCTCTGGGTACAGTATAGAGGCAGCTTGGGTTCCCAGCCCCACACTCCAGCCTCTGCCCTGCCCCTGGCTGGGTGGGGAAGGGGCACCACGGGGAGCTGTCCTGGATGTTGAGGCCTGCGCCTTCCTACTGACTTTGGCCCTCGGAGCTCTACTAGGGTACAGGGAGCGAGGCCAGGCCCCAGTGCCCTGGCTCCTCATTAAGCAGGGTGTCCCCTGAAGTGGAGGTCACTCCCCCACCTCTGTCTGCCTGTCTCTCTTCATCTGTGTCTGGGTCTCTCTCTCCATCCCCTCACCTGTCCTGTGGGCCCATTGGCACCAATAGCACATCATCCTCTTACCCCGGCCCTAAGCCTCCCGTGGCCTCTGCTCAGTACCCTCCTCCAGCCACCCTGTGGCCATGGCTCAAGTGTCCCTCACAAGTTCCATGTCCTGGGCTCAGCAGAGAACCCAGGTGCAGCTCAGCTTGCTGCCACAGTGAGCCCAGGTGTCCCTGGCTGAGCTACCGCCTCAACAAGCCTTAGGGAGACTGCTGGGGCCACCAGCCCGGTGCACGCACCTGCCCCCCACACTGCCTATGTGGAGTGACACAGCAGGCCAGGGATAGCTCCAAGGACTCGTAGTCACAGCCCAGCAGGTACAGACAGAAGCTTAGCCAAGGTTCAGGTTGAACCCCAAGCAGGTAGGGAAACTGAGGCAGAGAGCGGCACCTGCCCTGGGCCCAAAGCCAGGATCTGTGTGGCTCTGTCTTCACCAGCTAGGTGACTGTCAGTGTGAGCCTGGAGTGTCTCCGAAGGCCATCACGGTCCCAAACGTGAGGCTCCTGGGTGGTGGTGGACTCTTGGGGGAAAGGCCTTGTGGGAGGTGAGGTCATTAGGGGTGGAGGTGAGGTCACTGGGGGCGTGGCCCCCAGGGAACAGTAGGACCAGCTTCCTCTCCTCTGTCTGGAAGGCACACACCCTTGCCCCCCCGCCACTGCTAGGCTGCCCCAGCCTCCAGGCAACAGGGCCACAGGCAGCATGGCCTTGGACCGAAGCTCTGAGGCAAAGCCAAGCTCCCTCCTCTGAGCTGAGAGCTCAGGCCTGTTGTGTTGACTCAAGGCCTGGTGACTCGTGCGCATCTGACCTCGTGTCTGCCCAGAAGCCACACAGGTCAGGTGAGAAAGTGTGTACTCGGTGGTCAGACCCCGCGAGGGAGAGTCACTGACCGCACTGTGCTTGGCTTTCAGAGCCAACCTGAGCTCCAGCTCTCCCTAACGCCCCAGAGATGCCCTGAGTCACATGGGTCCCTCCTCAGCCTGGTACAGTCAGCCACCTAGTCACCATGCACTTCCGGTACCAGACCCCAGAACTGTGACCCAGCCTTCCAGAAACAGCAGAGCAACGTGAGTCACCTTGGAGCGGGTCCATTCTCTAAGGACACAGAGCAGAAAGACAGACCATAAATGAGAAAATAAAGCAAAACCTATGACAGTTAAAAACTGCTTTGTAAAAGCTTTTAAAGAACACGAATAGAGAAGCTACACCTGGGACAAGATATCTGCGAAATGCACACCTGGTAAATGGCTTATATTTCGAATACATATTTTTACATATTCGTTGGCAAATCAATTATAAGATGACTGAATTTTGAAGTTGGCAAGATAGTGGAACAGATAAGTAAATAAAGACCTGTTCATGGCCAGCAGGTGTTTGAAAATAAGTTTAGGCACTCAATCCTTAGGGAAGTGAGAATGGAGGCCAGGTGAGGCCCTACGTGTTCCCATAGGCCTGGAGCAGCCAGGACACCTGCCTCCCGGGGCTGCTGGGAGAAGTAGCCTCTGCATACAGGCTGGTGGCTTCTCACGTGGTCCCTCGGGGCTTCTCCGGGTCCCAGCAGTCCATGAGAAGTGGAATCCTGTCTGTACTGAACCCGTCCTTGATGCACACCCTGTATCCCCATGGGGCCAATCATGATGCCCTCGTAAAGCTAAACACCTTTGGGACACTGCTGAGCACGCGTGGTGACATTCCTCCTGCTAGGGGGGCCCAGGTGCTCCACACTTGCCCAGGGGCCGTGGTGTGTTGGCATCTGTCTTTGTCTCTCCTGTTGCTGAGACACAATACCCAATGCACTCAGCTTAAAGGAGGAAAAGTTTATTTCAGCTCGCAGTTTCAGAGGAGTCAGTCCCCAGCCGGCTGGCTCCAGGGAGGCAGGAGGGGTGGATGTGCTGACAGCCTGGCCGAGGAAAGCGTTTGCATCATGGTAGGCAGGAAGCAGAGCCTAGAGTGCACCCTCCACGGCAGCGCCCCCCGACTGCCTCCTCCCAGGCTCCCTAAGCTCATGTGTGGACAGATCCACTGATGCACACAGCACCCCTTGACCCAGTCGCCTCCCCCGCACGGGAGGCTTTGGGGGACACTGGAGATCAAAACCCTCGTGACATCTGAGTCTTTTTGTCTTCAATATGTTTTGTTCGATAAAATAGCCACAGTATAAAACTGACTGCTGCCAGGCAAGCAAGAGGTCATGCATTCAATTCCTGGCATAAAAAAAGAAAAGCAAAAACCTGACTGCGGCAGCTGCTTCCAAAGGTGCGTCTCAGCTCGCTCGTGGCGTTGTGCAGCTCTCACCGCCTCACCAGGCCGCCGTGACCTCGTGCCCGTCAGCCTGCAGCGCTGCAGCTAATGCCTGGTGACCAGTGTGTAAAGCACGAAGGCTGGCGCTGGCGCATGACCTTGGAGGCCCAGGCCCTGACCCGCTGGTCACGTTGCCCGGGGCCTTGGCGAGGCAGCGTGTCATGGTGAGTTCACGTGCTAGAAGAGCCACTACCTCGTGAACGGAAACTGAAAGTGAACCAGGACAGGGCTGGACGGGTCCCGCTCTACACTCATGTTCTCTCTCCTTCGTGTGCATGCCCCGGTGACCAAGGCTCCCCCACAAGGCTCTGCCTCCCAAAGGTTCCACCAGCTCCCACAGACACACCCTGGACACGCAGACGCTACCACAGAGGCTGTCGGGGGCCACTGGGGATTCAGATGCAGCACTACAGAGTTCAAACTATCTCTGCTCAGAGCTAACTCCCCTCGCCTGCCCCTCCCCAGCCCCCGGCGATGCCACTGCACTCTGTCTCTATGGGTTTGCCTACTCTGGGCATCTCCCTGTTGGAATCAGACAAGACGTGGCTTCTCCTGACTGTCTTTTTGTTGTGTGTGATGTTCTCAAGGTTCATTCACATTGCAGCACCTGTCAGAGCTTCCTTCCCTCCACAGCTGAATACTATTCCATTGTGTTGCTTTTGTCCATCTATTTTCTCACCAATGGGATACTTGGGTTCTTTCCAGTTGTTATGGTTTAGCTCTATGAGGTCATCCCAAGGTCTCATGTGTTCAAAGATGGGGTCTTGGGAAGACGACTGGACCATGGGGTGCTGAGCTCATAGTGGATTAATCCATCAATGAGTGCATGGCGAGGTGTGCGGCCAGGAGGCGGGCTCTGGCGGGGGCTCCCTGGGGATGTGCCTGGAAGCCTATGTTCTCGTGCTCAGCTTCTCCATTCTCTCTCTCTGCTTCCTGGTCATTGTGGGTGGAGCAGGTCCCCTTTAGACCTTTCCACCATATCACTTCTGCTTTGGAACTTATCGTCCATGGGTGGACCCTCGTAAGCCATAGACAGAAGCATACCTCTCCTCCTCTAAACTGCAAGGTTGGGCATTTTGTCCAAGAGAAAGTGACAAGCACAGAGCACTGGCATGAGCAGTGGAGGTGCCGCTGTAACTGTGCCTGGGTGGCTCAGGGGCCTTGGTGCATGCTCTGGGGGGAAAGCTTAAGGACGCTGGCTAGAGGCCCTAGAAAGCCGTGAGAAGAGCTTGATGGGTGATTCTGGACAGAGCTCAGGGGACCAAAGTGCTGACAGAAATGTGGATGGCACAGGCCAGGCTCACAAGGTTTCAAATAAAAATACACTTTAAAATTGAACTAGAGGTCATTTGTGTTAGAGTCTGGCAAAGAACTTGTCTACATGTTGCCCCTATCATAAGACTGTAGGTAAGCCTAAATTTAAAATCTGTGGAGTAGTTAATTTGGCAGAGGTCAGCAGAGACCAAGGAAGGTCCAGCGGACTACAGAGGACAGAGCAAGGCGGCCCTTGGGGAGAGAGGAGCCTGGCCACGGGGTCAGCACCTGGGACAGCGCCAGGGGATTCTGCAGGGGCAGCCCCACCGCCTCAGGAGGCACACTGCCCTGCAGAAGGAGGCAGGCCCCCCTGTCCTGGTTCTTTCTGGTTTGTTCTCCTGGGGTTCCAGATGCCTCCCAGGACAGCTCCAACTTTCCCAGGAGGATGCGGGGTTCAGCTGACGGCCAGAGAGGAAGCGAGATGAAGGGCACTTAATGCATCTGCAGGGCCAGGAGGAGCGTCCTGGTCATGTCCCCGACTGCCCCTGGAATGGCTGAGGATGGGGACGGCAGGACCAGGCCAATCCCAGGCAAGGACTGCTCTGTCCAGGCTCAGGGCCCTATTTCAGACCTGACCTCAGGAAGTCACGCTGTGTTTGCCTCTTTGGTGACTCCAGGTCCCTGTGATCTGCCGAGTTCCTCCCTCTGGGCCTGGACAGCCACCTCCGGAAGCAACAAGGATCCACAGCTGAATGTGGGCAGGGCCGGCACTGGGCCCTGAGAGGCCGGCAGCAGAAGTGCCCTGTGGGCTTCAGGAGTAGGGAAAGAGGCAGGGACAGGCCTGAGGGAGTGCCTGACGCTGCCGCACAGCTCCTTCCCCACTGCTGAGAGACTCCACCTTCCCTCTCTGAGCTGGCGTGTCCTGCCTACATGACATCGCTGTGAGGGGCCTCCTCTGGCTGCCTGCAGGCCTGGCTCCCTGCCTCCCACACCTACAGTTCTCACCTGGGCTCTCCTTTCTTCCAGAAAAGCCGGTGCAGGAACTACCCCCTGCCCAGGCCAACCTCAGGAGCAACCCCAAGGGTCTGTGGTATGGAGGCAGCGGAGGTGGTTGGGCTGGGCAGGTCCCCTTCGTTGTCTCTGACTGTCACACTATGCTTACTCTTCTCAGAAAAGCTGCTAAATTTAGGTGAGCTCGTTTCCCTCTGCCAGCTAGGGGCTGCCAGTAAGCGGACCTGCTGGGCCCGGGCTGGAGCCCAGGCTGCTGTTCCTGGAACAGAGTGCGCTTTACGCAGCCTCAGTGTCTGTCCTGAAGCCCCCCAGGAGAATGCCCCTTCCTCATGAGGACAGGTGGGGGACACTGAGAGGGCATCAGAGGCTCCGGGCAGCCTCTGGCCATTGGGAGGAGCCGTGTCCTGTCTAAAGCCTGATTCCTGCTCCAGCCTCCCAGCAGCTGGGATGAGGGGTCAGTCAGGACACAGTGAGGGAAGCACAGCAGGCCTCTGTGGGTGCCTGGGCAGCCCGCGACTGATGACACTTCATGCTCAGCACAGGCTCCCGAGTGGATGCTGCCTGCCCTTTGAAGAGGAGCCTTGTGTCTCTGAAGGGGCAGTTCCCTCCCTGGGCCCAGCGGGTGGCTCGCATGGCCCCTGATTCTGTGCTCCTCTTGCATTTCTTTGTTCCAGGGCCATCTGCAGTGTGGCAGTGGTGACCACAGTGGAGTCTTGCACAGCATGATGCTGCAGGCTTTGCCTGTAGGACCCGAGAGCCCTGCACACCGGGAGCCTCAACTCTCCACAACCTGGAGTTCCCAGCTCCCCAGGTGCAGCTAGGCAGAGAACAGGCATTTCAACAACTCTCTTGGTCCTCAGCCACCATGGGGGCCCCGAGCTGCCTACTTGGCCCCCTATCTGGGGGCATCCACCACCTCCAGCCCATGCCCAACCCTGGCTGCCAAAGCCACCCTGTCCAAGCACCATCCCCAGACAGCCTGGGGACGTTGAGGCCAGGCCCGTCCTCCTTTGCCATGGCCCTGTGCTCAGAAGTGCACACGGTGAGGCCACAGTCCGAGAGCTGGCCCTGCAGCAGCCACAGTCCCTGCCTCAGGCTCTGCACTAGGCCCAGCTGTGTACGCCCTGAGCTCCCACCCCATGCCGTCCACCTGCACTGCCAAGGAGGAAGACAGGTGCTGCCCCCAGGGCCAGCAGTAAGTGTGGAAATGATGTGCATCTCACTTAGGACCGCAGCTGGCCGGAGCGTGGGGAGCTACCCAAGTCCTGGGGCAGGGGTGGCCTCACCCCTTCTTCCTACAGGGACAACAGCCCTGATTTGGCATCCACCTGGTTAGTCCAGGAAGTATGGCCCCAGGTGGGCAGTGGGTGGCTTTGCAGGAGCCTGAGGTGTGTGTGGGGTGAACAGCAGTGACATGGTTACAGGGTCCTCCAGGCACCAAAGAGCAGCCGCGGCACCAGCAGGGAGGTCACTGGCCTGGACATGTGCCCTGTGCTTTCTGCCAGGCCCAGGAACAGCCTTCCACATGGTAGCAAGAGCCTGGCCCTGGCCCATATGTCCCTAGTGATGTCCTCATGCTCCCCAGAGCCCACACGCCACCTCGGGATGTTCTCTGCCTCGCTTCATAAGCACCTGGTCACCGCCATCACCCACTTCTCCCTGTGTCTCCACCTGGCCACTCCTGGGACTTCCCTGGAAGGGTCCCCAAGGTCTCTGTGGCTATCTCACAATGTTCATGTGACAAAGACAGAGACAACCTCTGGCTTCCAGGAAACATTTCCCAGTGGCATCCCAGGTAGGCTGGTCCTCAGCCACAGGAGCCCCGCTAGAGGGGCATTTCCAGTCAGCAGGCCCAGCCCCTGCCCGAACTCCAGAGCCACAGCAGCAGCCCTCCGGCCTCTGCACACCAGCCCTGCGCTTCTGTGGCCAGCCCATCCTCCCAGCACCCGGGACAAGCACCCTTGCCCTCCCTCATGCTGCTGCCTGGCCTCACCACAGGCTCCGATGCTCCCGATGGCCTGCCCAGCAGCCAGCTCCGTGCTCTGCCATCAGCAGTGGGGCCCCCTTCTGCCCCCACACTCCCCCAACCCTGGCACCCACACAGGGGAAAGGGTGTCCTCTTCATGTCCGCATTGTCACCAGCTGGTCCCTGCCTCTCTCTCAGCACCAGCCACCTGACTGCCCGTGAGCCCCTCATGGCCATGCGTGGCTGCCCTGGCCACTCAGAACCTTCCTCCTGGGCACTTGCAAGGCCGACTCCCTCCCTCCGCTCCAGTCCTAGAGGAAAATCTCCTCCTAGAGGCGAAGCCATTCTACCTGTTGTGTTTCAGTCCACACTAACTGACCGCCCTGACCAACTCTAGCGCCCTCCCATGGTTCTGTCTTCTAATGTGGACTCCATGCTGCACATTGTGCTTATACCCCTCGCTGATGACCACGAGCTCTGCTTGGCTGTTTGTGGACAGCGGGGCTCCAGGCTCCAGTCCCTGGAGACGTCCAAGGGAGTACATGCAGTGGAACTGGGACTGGGACTCCTCCAGTCCCCACAGAGCCAGAGCCAGCAGCTCTGGGTGGGGCAGAGAAGCTGTCTGTCTGTCGCTGCCAGGGCAGCAGAAGGGCCTGGTTCTCAGAGCTCTGCATGTCATCTACCATCTCTCTCATCTGCATGGTCTATCTGACTGTGCCACATGCCCTGAGACTTCAGGATCTCTAACACCTGATTTGATGTACATACACACACACACACACCCCAAGTCTTCTGATATGTGACATTGTCGATCAGGATTACACTGCTCCAGAACTATTTCCGAATTTGCCGGCCAAGTCTTATTAAAAAGAAATCTGCTGGAGTCTTTACTGGAGCTGAACAGAATCAGCAGAGTTATGAGGGTGACCGAGCCCTCTGAGGTCCTGGCTGGCCCGTGCTTCTGGTCTCTCTCCACTGTGTCCTAACTGCCAAGTCCTGGGAATATGCCCTGATAGTCGTGCGCCCAGTGATTCCCAGTGTTCCAGTGCTAACTGTACCCCCAGGGGCTTTGTTTTTGTCAGTATTGTAAAATATATTTTAATTACATTGTCTATTGTTGGAATATAAACATCACTGGCTGTATTAAATTATAACAGGGAGCTGCTAGAGTCTGGCTTCAACCCTGACAGGTTCTCTTTGATCTCTTTTGCTTTGTGGAAAATGACAGCCCCACGCCCCCTTTGCTGTCCTGATGTGGCTGGCGTCTCCAGGGAGGGGTGCCCACAGTCCCCAGGACAGGGCCCAGCGGCTCCCTCTTGGCTGACGCACTCAGGGCTTCCTTTCATCCGGGGTCAGCAAGCCTCACGCTTTCGGGAGGGATTCTCTCATCTAGTTGCTTTCAAAACTCTTTTCCTTGGGTTCCAAAAATTCCATTTTTTATCCTCATCACTAAATGAGTTTTAAAAATAAGTCAAAGGAATTTTCATCAAGAATTCTTGTGAAATCTTAAACATAGCTATGAACACATCATGTCCTTCTCCTCCGTTTGTCTGGCTATGTGGTGAGTTACACAACATTTTGAATGCAACAGTATTGTGTTCTGAGAATGAACACCAATTAACCAAGAAAGCTTTGAAAGTGCTTGGTTTCTTTGTATTTTGGGTGAGAGTTTTGCGTCTATTGTTACACATAAAATTGCTCAAATCAGCCTAATTAAAGTGAGCTAAAATATGGCTCCCATTTTGCTTTTTTTCAAAGTATCTGGGAACTATCAGAGTTGCTTGGCCCTTGAGCGTTTGCTTGTACTCACCTGTAAATGCTGGCCTTTTCTTTCCAGGAAGGCTGTAAGTTATTGATTCCATTTCTTCAGAGCCAGTAAGGCCACCACAATTTTCCATCGCTTCTTAAGACAGGACTGGCTTTTATGTCTTTCTAGAAATCAAGCCAGCTCGTCTACATTATTTTATTTATTATAAGTGCTGTCACTTGCTTGCAGGGCACCTGTGTGATTTGTATTCTCACCCTCACACCCGGGGAGGGGCCGTTAGAGTCGCGCATGCCCAGCTCTCGGCTGCCCTAACATGAGCTCGCAGCCGTTTCCTGGGTGCGGGGCAAGCTGCTCCCCCTTCCTGCTGGGCCGCAGCGCCTCCGTCACCTCCTCACCCAGCCTCGCTCATTTGCAGCACATGGTGTTTGACTTACGAGCTAATTACGGGGGCCTTTTACAGTTCCCTGTTATGAGGTTTATTGATGCTAATTTCCTCGACTGTGGCTAGACAATGTGGTCTCTTTGATAACTGTCCCTTGAAAACCGTTGAGGCTCGCTTTATTTATGGCCTGTTATTATTTTTTAATACGGGCTCCACGGGTCTGGAGAGCTGCATGACCCTCCCGCATCGGGTAGCTTCCTGCCACGCCGGTTAGAGTCAGCGAGCTAACTGCGTTGTGCGAACGCGCTTGGCCATTGAGCGGTGTCTCAGCCCCTGACTGTGTTTTACAAATCCGCCTGGGTGGGATTGGTTTCTTTACAGTTCCCCTAATAAACTGGCAAACGGTGTGAATTTTGATACTGTTATTGGGCATGAACAAGTTCAAAATTACTGCTGGGCAGAAGCTTCGGTCTGACGTCCGTGGCTTTCTGGGTCAGGCAGAGCTCTCTGGGATGCCGTGCGGCCCGTGTTACTGTAACTGCCCCAGGATCTTCTGGCTGGTTGGTTTGATTTTGGAGACAGGGTCTTGCTAGGCGCTGCAGGCTGGCCTTGACTTGGGGTTACGCTCCTGCCTCGGCCTCCCCGATGGCTTGGACCAAAAGCATGCGCCCCTGCAGCCCGCCTGTGCTGCCTCTTCCGGACAGTGTCACAAAGACACTTCCTCAGTCTCCTCCATCCCTGTCACAGATGCACCTGGCAGGAACAGCACCAGGGTTCTTCTTTGACCCGCTTCGCCCCTGCTTCCCCGTCCCTCGCTGTCCCTCCGCCCCTCGCCCTGCGCCCCCTCCCTGGGCCAGCCCCTCCTTCTCTCCCCATCACGAATCCCTCTCACCTGTAGCCCCCTGTGTCCCTAAGTCCCGTGTTCCTGCTTTTTGAGTCGAGAGCATCACACCGTTACTTCAAATCAGATGATGCACCACGCTGACTCCTGGCCTTCGGTCCCTGCCTTCAAACAGGCAGATCGCCTCGCACAATCTGTCCTCCCAGTGGGCCTAATTCACAACCTTTGGATTTTGTGACTTTTCCTGCTCTGTATCATGTTATTTTGTTTTGTTCCTGTACTGGGAACTAAAGTCAGGTCCTTGTGCCGACCATCTCTCCTGCCTTGTTCTGGCTCTGGATGTTTTTATTCTGAGAAGGGTCTTGCCCCCATTGTGCAGCCTGAGCTGGAATTTGCCACCTTCCTGACTCAGCTTCCCAGAGGACTGTGAATACAGACAGGTGGCTAGAGGTTACTTTTTAAGTGTGATTTCATGTTAATTGTAAGTTGTTCTGTGGAGGTTATGGGCTGGTTTACACATGTCCCCTGGACACATGTGAACCCTCTTTGCCTAGCACCAGGTGTCACTGGCACTGGAGAGCCACAGTGAGCCCCAAGCACCCAGAGCTCCCCACGTGGTGTGTGACCCAAGGCCAGGGAGGCAGCAAGAAGCAGGTCATGGCGGTCCTGAGAGACAGGCCCATCGCAGGCCCTGACCTCTTGGGTTATGGATGGTGCCAGGGGCAGCCAGGGTGCTGATCTACCCCAAAGGGGCAGAGGCATGGGGAGGGACAGAGCCCGAAGCCTGAGATGTCCTCAGCTGGGCTTCTCTTGACCAAGGGGATTTGCAAGCCTGCAGTCATTACTGGCAGTGAAAGGGCTGCCGTCAGTCCCACCAAGCAGCAAGCAGGTGTCTAGGGCCCCCGAGATGGGTCCTGAGGTCTGCCGCCCTCTCCTTCTCTGAGGACTGTTAGGTCCCTGGACCACTCTGCCCCAGGACGGAGTGTAGGCTGGGCATCAGACGGGGCAGGTGGCAGGGCCTGCGGGGAACACAGTGTCCCAGTGCCAAGGCTCAGCCACAGGTTGATGATGACCAGGAGCCATGGCTTAGACTTGACCTTGAGCTTGGGATACTGTCCTTCAACAGGGAGGTGACTGTCCCTGGCCACAGTCCCCACAGCCATGGGAAGACCTGGGGAAGTGACCAATGTACCAGAGAGCAGTGGCCACGTAGCCCTAGAGGCTGTCACCCTCTCCAGGGCCTTGTGGCTGCTGGGTGGCAACACAGGCTGGCCCAGGGAAACGAGCGCCTGAACGCGAGGCTCGGCTGGACCAGCAGCCGCCTGGGCCCAGTGGGGAGATAAAGGCCCAGGCTCATGGCCGCCAGGGGCAGCTCCAGGCTTAGTTAAACTGTCTTCATCTCCCATAAATCCTCCTGAGCTTCTTTAGGGCTCATCAGCCCCCTCAATTGCTGGTTAATTGTTTGCTCTGCACTAACTGCCCCTTGTTAACTGTCTGGCGTTCGAGCGTCTAGACTCTGCTGGGCTGGATCGATTCGGCTAAGGATAATGGAGGAGGCAGGGTGTGGGCAGGGGGTGGTGGCCTGTGCCATAACGCACCATCTGCCCACAGCGGAGCCCACGCAGGGCTCCCCCCATGGGAAGGGAGAGGGGAGAGCAGGGCCATGGGCGCTGAGTCCCCGAGGCCTCCTGTGGAGGCTGCAGGCTTAGTCCAAGGTGATGGGCAGCTGCAGGTGGATGGGTGCAGTCAGTGAGGTGGCCCTGCATAGCCCTGTGCTTTGTCCATTACGCCCTTGTCCTGCAGGGCACTCGATTCCTCCTCAAAAACCCCTATTTATCCCTCAAGCCCCCCGACCCCCACTCCCTGAATAGGAGGCCTTCCTTAGCTTTCCAACAATGAGGGCAAGAGGATGGGACCCACAGGCCCCTGGGAGTCGGCCAGTCCATGACAGGATGTGGGGGACAGTGGTCAGGGGCAGCCGGGCCTCCTCTCCCTTCACTTCTGCTCTTCCCCTGCCCTTTCCCCTCTGCCTCCTCTATGCATCCTTAAACACACAAACCCTGCCCAGGTCCCATTCCCAGAATCCACTTCCATCGGATGCGCTAAATGAGGGAGATAAAGCACAGGCCAAGTGGAGCTGCCCCTCGCCCCCCAGCTGTGCTCCTGTCCTGAGGCCGCTGCTGTCCTGATTTGGCACAGGCCTGCAGGAACAGGCTGGAGTGAGTGCCCTGCAGTGTGGCCGAAAGCCGTGGACAGTACCAGGGGCTACCATGGAAACACACCTGTTCCAGGACACACAGGAGGTCGCCCCTGGGTCAGCCAGAGCAGGGGGGCTGTCACAGCTACACCCACTGGGCAAGCCCTAGCATGCCCACCCGCCACAGGACTCGCCACCCCTCTTCTATCTGAGCTCTGCCCTTCCCCGTCCCTGTCTGTCCCAGCAAGGCTGCAGCTCAGCCACACTGGGGACCAACCTCCTGCTGCTGTCGGCCCCAGATCCTGCCTTCCGTCTGGGTCTTGATTTTTATCTCCATTCCAGGGTCCTCTGTCCTCCAGAAGATTTAAATTTTGATGTAATCAAATCACCCCCTTCCCTTTGGGAGTTGTTCTGTTTGCATCTTGACTGGGAGGTTCTGAAACGACCTCATATATTTTCTTCTAATAGTTTTATTTTTCACATCAAGATTTTGGATGTGCTCAGAAGGCGTGGTTCTCAGTCGTGCTGAAATAACTTCACACGCCTAGGTTAAAGCTTGTATTTTGTTTCTCTTTGTTGATTTTTTTTTAATGCCAGTTCTTTCTTTAAGGTTTTGTGTTTTCTGCTGGCTCTGGTCTCTCCACTCTTGTGAACAAAGTCATTGTCAGGGGTTTGGCCTCATCAAGGGTGGCAACAGCTTAGCTTCTTGGCTGTTTCTTCGCGTTGGGGGCGTGTGGTCGGGGCGTCAACACTGGGCCTCTGACTGACCCACCACAGGGCCCTTCTCGGTTTTTATTTTGGGGTGATGTCTTGCTAAGTTGCCCACTTGCCCAGACTGGGCTCAACCCTGGGTCCTCCCGCCTCACCTTCCAAGTGCCAGGATCGCAGGTGTGCCCACCATGCTTGGGTTTAAATGAAATCTTGACAGCAAATTGTTGTTGACAGCCAAGTTTTTGTTTTTAACTTTCTCCACACAGCTGCAGGAAGCTGTCCCCAGCAGGGGCTCCCGAGGCCACTCCACCTGCGAGACTGGCCCTGCCCCTCAGCCCTCCGCCTTCTCTCAGAGAGGTCCTGGTGGGTGATGTCTAGTCAGTGTTTTCTAAGAATCCGGTCTGGAGCTGTGTGGCCGCTCCTGCCACCCCGCCTCCGGCCTTTCTTGCTGTAGAGGCAGAGCATGACACCCAGATGGCTCTGGCCCCGCGAGAGGCCTGGGGACGAGTCCTCCGTCCCACAGCGGAGAGAAGGCCCGTCGGGTCGCAGAAGCCGCTGTGGGTCTGGGTTTGCTCCCCGAGCAATTGTGGCCAGATCTCCTCTCAGCGCCAGGCAGCAGCCTTGGCCACAGCTCCAGGACAGGCTCCCACGGATGAGGGACTGCGACATGTACTGGGTGGGTTCAGCCTGGTGGGTACCCTCCATCTGTTTTCAGCTTATGATGACTTTACCAGGACAGACCCCATGGGGAACGGAGGCACAGCCAAGGCTCACTGCCAGGGCGTGGCCACCCTGGGCGGGGCGATGGGCCTCCTCCCCACCCGCCGCACAGCACAGGAAGAGCACCGCAGAAGGTTGCTGGGAGGAGAGTCTAGCAGGACGCCACGCCTCGAGCATTCTTCCAACATTCAGAGTGCAGATTACCCAAGCAGGGCTGGGCCATTCCTTAAGCCACGCCAGGCGTCCACCTGCCACATCCCTGCCTTTAAGATCAGGGTCACCCAAGGGTGTCCACTCCAAGCCCACATGATCAGCCTGGGCAACCAGGCAACTCAGTGAGACCCTGCATCTGAATAAAAAACAGAAAGGGCTAGAGATCTAGCTCTCCACAAAGGCCCGGCTGCAGCCCCTGGACCAGAAATTTAAAATGTGCTTAAGGAGAAGAGCCCCCGAGCGTGAGCCAAAAGCCCCGGGCTCCCCGCCAGCTCGGCATGGTCAGGACAAGGGCTGAGCAGGACTCATCTCGTCTCTGCCGTCGCAAGATATGGTTGTTCCCGGTAGAAGACCTGCGTCTTTGGAAGATAAACTATTAGAGCCAACGAGAAACTAGCAGTGTTTCTAAACCCTGGATCAATATATTTCTTTAAAAATAGATTACTTTCAACCAGCCACAAACAGAAAATCTAATTGTTGCAATGGCAACTCCAAATGCAAAGCACCTAGCAATAAATCTCTAAAAAAGACGCAAAAGGTCTCTGTGGGAAAAGGTATTAAACATTATTGGAAGACACTGGAGGAGGTCGGAGCGAACAGAGAAATACACCAGACCCGCGGAGACAAAGATTTATGAATTTAAAATGTCTCTTCCCCCAAGCGAGCTACAGGCTGCAGGCAACAGGAGCTGCACCCCATTCTCTGTGAAACCGTGTAAGCTGAGTCTAAGACATCACTGAAAAGCCAACACACACCCCTAAGGAGCCCCAAGTCTGGGGACCAGCCCTATACACACCCAGAGAGGGTTTAACTCCCAATAGCACACCCATCCCCCGCACCTAGGAGCCCCACTTCTACCTGCCCATCCAGGAGAACAGAAAATCTACATTCATGTAAGAGCTCGTGTGGGCATGTTCAACCTGTGCAGCCGGCTCAGAGGCCCACTGATGGTGGGGCAGATATGCCGGACCTGTGGAGGTGTGCCCGAGGTCTGTGCAGACAGTGACATGTGCCGTGACCTCAAGGAAGGAGGTAGGGACACCTGCTCCAGTTGGAGGAACCATGAGGCCGTGTCACTCACACAGAGCCTGTACCACGTGGGACCTGATGCATGGCGTGCGGAACAGGCCAAGCCCAGGAACAGCACTGTAGGTTAGGGCTGCAGTCTGGTGACAGGAGGTGACAGGAAGAAAGGCAAACGGGTGATGGGGTGGGACCTGCACGGAGTCTGTTTCTGTCCCTGTTATGAAGTTCCTGAGCCAGGCCAACTTTGTAGAGGAGTTTACTCAGCCCGCCTTCTGGAGGCCCAAGGACTTGGCGCCTGTCTCAGTCACTCCCTTGTCATGCAACGTAATGCCTAACATCCTCAACCTGACAGGAGCGATAGATTTGGCTCACGTGGCAGCCCGTAGTCTGCCTGCTCCAAGGCAGGATGCAGGGCACAGGGGCTTGGCAGAGGAGAGCCACTCGCAGCCTGGGGAGTGGGAAGCAAAGAGAAGGGAGGGGCAGGAGGGGGATGAAGCCTTCCAGTGCCCCCAGCTGCCTCTGCCACCAGGCCCCACCTCCTGGGGGCAGTCAGCTCCGAGCTCCAGGCTCCATCGCCTTCCCAGTCCCAGCTAGGAGTGCTGGAGGCTCTGGGGGGCTTGTAAGTATACATCAGAGCAGTGCCGCATTCTGGGCTCCAGCGAGACCTGTCAGATCAGGGCAGCAGGGGGTGCGGCGTCCTCAGGTCCCAGGAGAGTTGCTGCAGCCTCCAGAAGGGCCCTGTCACCAGAGACTTCCGTGGCCAGCTGGGGACCAGGCAGCCAGTGCGAGCCCTCAGAGACCGAGTTCCATGTCGCCACCACACCTCTCTCAGGACTGACTTTCCAGCGTTGGTGGGAGAGTGGGCAGATTCACCCTGGGGCACGGCGAGCCCCGTCCTGTGCTCCGAGGGTTTCTGGGAAGGGCCTGTGGGTGCGGACTTGGGCAGGCAGAGCCGAGCCCACTGGAGCGGAGACTCCGGTGGCGCGTGCTGGACACCTGTGTGCATGAGGGGGAGGGTGAAAATGGACGGCAGCTGGGCCCCCAAGCACCGACTGCGCACAGCCCTGATCCCCGAAGTCAGAGCAGTAGGAGCACAGCGCTCCCAGCAGGCACCGAGGCCCGTGCCTGTCACCCCAGCATCCAGAGGCTGACACGGGAGGATGACAGATTCAAGTCCAGTCTGGGCAATTTATGTCTTAGTGAAACTCTGTCTCAAAATAAAAAAATAAAAAGGGCTCAGCATGCAACTTAGTGTGAAGGCTCTGGGTGCAATCCCCAATACTGTGTGAACTTTCACACACGCATGTGCGCGCGCACACACACACACACACACACACACAGAGTTTTCCTCGGTGCTTGTGTATATGCTGGCACAGCTGGCACAGCTGGCCACAGTACCATGAATAGTGCCATGAGGAGAAAGTAGCCATCAGTTCCCCCCAGAGAGCTGAAGGGACCTGGCTAGGGGTGATGGATGGGGCTTTGAAGGATGTGTAGGAGTTCATTAAACTACCGCTGTAGGAACAAAACAACATGACTGAGGGTAAGAAAATGCACTGCTTCTTTTGCTAATTTCTATAGCTGCTGTCACACATTGCCTTAAACACTGAAAATGTATCCGCTTATAAGTCTAGCTGTCAGAGGTCTGAAATGACCTTTAGCTTTAGAGGCTAAAGTCCAGGGGTCAGAAGAGCTGCTTCCTTTCGAGGCCTGTGGGAAGGTCCACTACCTGTCTGGTGCACTCCTGGGGGCTGTCTGCATCCCCCGGTTTATAGCCGCTTGCATCATCACAGCTGCTTGCGTCATCACAGCTTTGGCTCCTCCGCCCTTGTCACCTTCAGACATAGAGCTGACCTCCCAGAGCCTCAGTGTCTCCTTCTTGCAGTGGCAGCAAAGTGGCCCAGGGAAGGCTGCTGGGCATTGCAGGGACTAGGCCCACGCTGCTGCCTGAGTGCAGGCCTGAGGCAGAGCTGGGGTCCCAGGTTTCCACGCAACAAGCCCCCAAGAGGCCACAGAGCAGGCCTTCTCCCCAGGCCCAGTCTGACCCCTGCTGCAGGCCCCCGAGGCCTCTCGCACAACATCGTCGGGGGGGCGGGGCCACGTCAGCTCGATCTGCAGATCCAGCGTGCAGGAGCTGTGCCCTTGGCAGAGCGCAGGGCCCAGACAGGCAGCATTCTGGTCGGTGGGCAGGAGGCACAGCCTGGCCAGCAGGCAGATGCTTTGACGTGAGCTCGGAGGTGGCCCTCACTGGGGCCTCCACATCCCCAGGTCCCAGTGCATCCTGGAGGCTCCCAACTCTGGCCTCCTCCATGACCAGGGGTTTACTGTGGCCGCCGTGTCCCCTGGTTCAGCTGTCATGTGTGTTCTCAGCCCAGAGCAACTTGCAGCTGCTGGTAGCCTGATGAGCAAGCCCAGAAGGGAGGGATACACGGACGCTGGACAGAGGCAGAAGTCACCTGCCCCGCAGCACCCATGCGAGGTGGCAAGGGACCACTGCAGTCCCCACAGCAACCCTCCCCGGCCTTGGTCTGAGCATGTGGGCTGCTTCTCAAGTCTGTGGGGAGTGGGTATGAGGCTTGGCACTTCCTGGTTCTGCTCCTCTTGGCCCGGAGCTGGCCGGGGCACCCGCCTTTCCTCCGTGATTGGCCCCTCTGTGTCCCGATGACTTTGGTGGCAGCAGTGAGGAGAGGACAGGGCCTGCTGTGCCACCACCGCACACATTTCGAAGCACAAGGGAGGGGCCTCAGCGTGCCAGCCCCAGCCCTATCAGCATCAGGCCCTGCCTGCCTCCTGCGGCCTTGCGGCAGGGCAGACAGGAGCAGCATCCACAGCTGCGTGGCCTGCCCACCTCCCAGCTGGACCAGGGCATAGACAGCCGCTCCTGCTCGGCCTGGGCCCGTCACAGCTGGGTCCTGACCCCAGCGTGGACAAGCAGTGGCTGGACAGGGGCAAGCTTGGGCCATCTGGTCAGCACACAGGTCTGCGGGCTTATCCTCACTGTCCCCAGAGCACGGCAGCAGACAGGACTTGGAGGTGTAGACACAGAACACCCAGCAGCTGAGCTGCTGCTGCCCACCCTGGATCTCCCCAGCCCACCCAGCCGCATGCCACCCCCATGGAGCCTGGCACCCCCTGGCCGGAGCCGGCCCGCCAGCCTGTCTGAGCGGTGAGCATTTGACCTGTCCTCCGGGCTTCTTCTCACACCTCTGCGCTGACCCCTGACCCGGGCCGGGCTGTGGGAGGCCTGGGGGCTGTTTATCCTGCACATTAATTCTGGCATCATGGGCTCAGCTGCGACGCTGACCCCTGACTCAGGAGCACCAGGGGCCGCCGTCCTTCCTGTCCTGGCTGCCCTGGCCTCACCCCAGGCCTTGGTGACCAGCAGCGCCACACTGTCCTCCTCCCTCCCTGGGCCACAGTCCTGTGGGCGTGGGCCATGACCTGCCCTCCCTCCCCCCATACACTTCCTGAATCAGACCAGGAACAATCCTGTGTCCTACCTGAGAGGCTGGGACAGTAAGTCACACACAGCTTGTCATACAGCTGTACATAGACCGCAGGTCCCTCGGCAGCGCACAGTAGGCCCTCAACGCACACTGGCCATGGTCCTTAGCCACTGCTCTCTCCCAACCTCTCTCCAGGTCCGGGGCAAGGATGCTGACTCTGCATGATGAGGTTTAGGCTCCCCGCGTGCAGATGCCAACAGCCTCCTGTTCCACCTGATGGGCTGCCCAGTCCTCGCGTGAACCTCTGCCTTTCAGGTGACTCGTGACCGCTGGGCTCCTGTCTCCTCCTGCTCTGTCCCCTCCTTTACCCCTCTTGCTTTCCTGGGGTGCCCCTTTGGCTGTTTTAGACCTTATGGGCTGTGGGCTCAGACTCCTAAAAGCCAAACCTAGTCTTGGGATTGAGCACAGATGACACAAGTGTCGTGGCCAAGGATGGTGGGAGTGTGGCTGCAGAGGTCCCTGTCCTCACTGGGGCCACTTCTGCTCTGAGCAGAACCTCCTGGGGCCCAGCACCCTACCAGCTGTGGCAGGCGCCGGGTGTGGAACACCCACGAATGTAAACTGGCTCGGTAGGGAAGAACCCAAGGCTTGAGGACAGCAGGCCCCTTTCTGGGCTGCCCCGGAGGCTGTGGGGAGAGGCAGTTGTGTGGGTTCCCCGGCCTCCCTCCCTCCCTGGGCTGTGCCAGCTCTTCAGAGCACCGGGAACTGGGCCTGAACGCCCGATCCAAAGACAGAACTCTACCCACCGTGTTGGGTGGCGCAGGATGCCCAGCACAGGATGCCCAGCACCGGTGCCGGAGGGCGTGGCCATCTCAGGTGATCCTACAGAATGCTGCCCGGCAGACAGGAGGCAGAGTCCCACCCGAAACCCACACGCCCCATCACAGTGACGAGTGATGCCCCTCCACTCATTCTATGGCAATTTCTGTGGTGGGAACTGTGATGAAAGCTCATCATAGAAATTTGAAAAATACTGAAGCTAGAGAGAAACAGTGAGCACCACCTGGGTCGCCTGCCGAGATGGAAGCCACCTGGGGTCAGGGTCCCATGTGCCCTGGCCCACTGTTCTCCGGCTCACTGCTGGGGGCCCGGGCCACACCCCCCAGCATGTGCAGGCTGGGCCTCTTGCGCCTGGAGACCCCATCAATGCGAACCTGGATGGTGGCTGGGCTCAGGCGGCGGCACGCAGGGCTTCACGGAAGTCGGCCCCGCTGCTCCTGGCCCTCACGTGGTGCTCTCTTGTGCTGGATGTCTGGGTCCAGCTTCCTGGTGGTGCCCGTGGCTGTTGGCTGACTGCAGCCACTTCCGACACCTGAAAGGGCTGCCTGTCCCTCTGCCCCCTCTCAGGGGAGTGCCCTAGGAACACGGCCCCCCATGGAGACAGAAGCTCCCGACACGCCTCTCACACTCGCCCGCTGGGGTGCGCTGTGGATGCCACGCCAGGGCCATCCCAAAACTGGCTGACCCCGACCTCTGCAGAGCCGGCTGCCTCCCGGCAACAGGCGATTTCCCTGGATAAATCAATTTGTCTCCACTGAGGGGAGAGAATTGCAAAGCAAACAAATTATTACCGCCCCATTGAGCCGCAGGCACTTGGCCGGCCAGGGCATCGGAAGGGATTTTTTCCCTCTGTCTCTCTCATTAAATGACCACCCCCTGGGGGGACAGACTCTGGCTCCGAGTAAAACCGCCCAGCCCTGAAACTCCCATGCCACTCATCAGAGACCACAGGGGCCGCCACCCCTAGACGCGGCGTCAGCAGACAGAATCGCCTCTGTGACAGCTGAGAGTGCAGGTCTGAGGAAGGTGTTGCAGGGCTGTGCTCCCGCTTTCCCTCCTGCCGGGCTCCCTCGGCTCCAGGGGCCCCTTGGGTTTCTTGACACAGAGCCACATCACCACGACCTCGGCCCTGTCATCACAGACTGCCTGTGTGCTTCTCTTCCTTTCCTCTCACAAGAACGCCAGCTTGGGGTGGCGCCAAGTCCTTAAGTCCGGGGATGGCGGAGTCAGGCAGTGTTTTTCTCTGGGATGGAACACCTGAGAGGCACAATATAAAGGAAGGAAGATTTGCCCTGGCGCATGGTTTCGGGGCCCAGTCGTCAGCTGTTTCCAGAGCTGGGGGGTGGGGGACAGGATGGTCATGGCGGAAGCTGTGGCAGAGAAGAGATGCTGCCCTCAGGGAGGCAGGAAGCAGAAAGGGCAGGAAAGAGTCAGGGAGGGGCCAGGGACAGGATTCTGTCCCCTGGGACTGGCTCCTCCAGGGAGTCCCTCCCCGATTGCCCATTGCCTCCCGATGATGCTGTCAGGTCGTGCTTCTCTTCCAGGAAGCCCCCCGCCTTTGGGAGTGCTTCCTGTTAGACTACCACAACGAGCTCCTCCTAGTGACACCTGCAAAGGCCCGCCTCCCAAGTAAGGCCCAGCCCAAGTTCCTGGGGCTGGGACTTCAGCAGGTCTTTGGGAGACATGGGGACACTACCTTGAGGTCCAGGCTCAACAGTGTGGGCCCCTGCACAGAGGCCTGGCGAGCACAGGTACGTTCTGAGGACCCCATGACAACGTTCATTTTGTTCGCCTGAGGGGCTCATGTGATTGAGCCTTCTCTGTGGACAAGGTGGTACATGGTACATGGGGACACAGCCAGCCGTACTGAAACATTTGCACGGTGGCATTCCTCCTGGGACCTGTGCTCCAGGCTGATCCTCCTGTCCTCCCTGGGGCGGGGGAAGTCCCCGCTAGGAAGAGGACACTGAGGAGGCCTGGTGGCTGCCCACAGCACCTGTCTGGGCTCATGCCCTAGCGATGGAGCGGAGCCTGGAGCCGAGGCCAGGCGTCTCCACCTTGTTCAATATGTGGCTGCATCTCAATGCTCCCTCACGAGGTCCAGGCAGGGCTTTCTCAGAGGCAGCTGAAGCTACAGTATGTGCTGCGGGGATCAGGGCTGGGCGAGCTAAGTCAGTCCACTGAGTGTCCTGGCACCACTCTACTCCTGG
>NDGN011493795.1:0-12004 GCA_002564285.1 Tympanoctomys barrerae
TCATCAAGGCACTAATATGAAAAATGTTTCTACTTGAAAATAGTGTTAGGAATGTACAAGTGTATTAAATGTGTGTGCATGTGTACACTGCCTTAATTACCCATTTTTTCTATGCACTTAACTCTGGTTAAAATGGACACTACCTACCACCTCTGCATTTCAGCAAATTAAACAGTCCTGCCAACTAGGCACATGTTCTATCTAGAAGATCTAGAATAATCTATGTTGTATTTGCTGAGTATGCAATTACTATTATCTTGAGGACCACTTTGTGCCTAAAAAGAAGCGGGTGTGTTTTACCTCCTAATTCAGCCCATTTAATGATCTGAAAATGGTTTCTGAGAGAATGCTCTGGAGATCTACCTGTGGCTTCCTATGGCCCAGGAAATTGAGAACCATTTACCTATTTAGGTGCCATATGATAGGATTATCATTTGAGTTGAACATAAGTTGGGGAGTGTGTGGAAGTAGAAAAGGTCAAGATCTTGTGGCAGGATTCCAACTCAGGTTATCCACACAGGATCAAACCCTCAGAGTGAGGGGATGCATGGCAGCGGATAGCAGAAGGAGATTTGTTTCAGTAGCTATAGGATGGCAGTGGTGCCTACTGAAAGGTTACCAAGGCATTATTATCAAAGCACTACGAGAAGATTAGTAGCTAACATCTGGAATTGAACTTCAAAAATGAACTAACACATGGAATATACAGGCATTGGTGAGGGCAGTGCCTTTTTTTTCTCAGCCTAGCTCTACTATCATATGCTGAGTGGAAAAGAAACAGAAAAGACTAGAAGAGTGACAAGAAAAATATTTTCTGTTGCTCAGTTTGGCTTGTTCCTTTAACCTGACTCTTGGAAGTTACAGCTAATGAAAGTATCCAAAAATTACACACACACACACACACACACACACACACACACACACGCATGCACGCACGCACACACTATAACCAAAAGTTACAGCTATTTTGGCCACCAAAGAATTTCAAGATCCAGTCAGGAAGTCTGGGCTGTGTGTGTGTGTGTGTGTGTGTGTGTGTGCGTGTGTGTGTGTGTGTGTGTGTGTGTGTGTGTTTACTATCCCCTGGGCTTTTCTAAAGCCAGTCAGATTGCCATTATTAAGGACAAATATCAACATCAAAACTTATATCTATCTGTACATTTATGAATAATTCATCTACATGTTTAAATTTGAGCTATAAAGAATCAGAAAACCTTGGTTCCATTATAACACATGGTTGGAACAATTTATTTGTAATTTGTTGATATTTATAATTGATCTTTACCTATACATCTAAATTTAACATTAAGTGAGAATTTTCAAAGTGCCTTATATTTGGCCTCAAATGCAATGAGAAAACTAATCTATAAATCAGCTTTGCTGCTTTGGGTCTGAAATTTCTTGATAAATATGACAGTTCATTAAATTAAATTTCTTATCTCTGTTATGCTAATTTTATTTTAAATATTCTTCATTATAATACACATTATTTTTATGTTATTCAAATGTAATGTTCACTGGATTTATTCTTTGATCATAAAGGATATTACTTTAAAGAGAAAAGGGGGAGTTTGGGATTAAGCTCAGGGCCTGGGGATTCAGCTCAGTGGTAGAATGCTTGCCTAGCAAGCTGGAACCTCCAGGTTCAGTTCTTAGCACTAGAAAAGAAAAAAAAAAAAGGAAAGAAAAACAAATGCTGGCCCCGCCCCCAGGTGCACTGGATGGCCACCGAGGCTAAGTGTGGTGGCGCACACCTGTAGTCCCAGAGCTGGGGAGGTGAAGATGGGAGGATCACTATGAGTCCAAGCTGCATAGTGAGATCCTGTACCAAATACATAAAAACAAAATAAAAAGGTTGGTGGGGCACAATAGCATTTGCTTATAAATCTAGCTAAGGCAGTATTATTCTAAGTGTGAGATCAGCTTGACAACTTAGAAAACTTGTGTCCCAAAATTAAAAATAAAAAAGGCTGAAGATGAAGCTTAATGGTGAAGTCCTCTTAGGTTAAATTCTCAACGTTGAAAAAAACATTAAAGAATAATTTTTAAAATCATCTTTCTCTATCCTGAAGGAATTGATAACATGAACTTCAGAATGAGTTTTATAATAAGCATGATAACTTAAGAGATAAAAGAAAATGAACCTTCCCATTGTTATGCAGGTATTCATTCAAAAATATCCATCAGGGCTGGGGAGATAGCTCCGTGTTCTAAGCACCTGCCTGGCAAGCGCAAAGACACAGGTTTGATCCCCGGTACAGCATGCTGTGCCAGCCCTAGAACTCCCAGCATGCCACGACAGTAAACAAAACCAACCTGGTGGCACACAGTTGTAATCCCAGCCCTGGGGAGTCCTAGGCAGGAGGATTGGTATGAGTTTAAGCTGTGGAGTGAGACCCCGTACAAATAAATAAAAGATTAATTTTTAAAAAGCCAATGAATAAATTATGAGACAAGACTAATTCAAGGAATTAAGAATTATACACAATATGTGTTATATGTCAGCAATGCTGCCCTTGAAATCAAAGCTTATATTATCTTTTCTTATCACTATGCTGTTAAATATGAAACTCAGTTTTTTATTGTTTCTCTTTAGAGAAAATATTGAATACATTTAATTTTCACCTATATTAGAATAATTTTCTCCAGTAAAAGCACAATTTGGTAAGTTCAAAATGTACTGTTTGAAGTTTCTTGATCTTATGTTTTCTTTAAGCCAAGTATGTCATTAAGGGGGTTGTTTTACAACTTATGTCTATATGTAAATGAGTGTGTATATAAGATTCTGAGAGGGCTGGCCAAATAGCTCAGTGGATTAAAGAGCCTGCAAGCAGGCACAGTGGCTGGGGGTTTGATCCCAGGCCTGCCAAGCCAGCCTGCCCCACGGGGTGCACTGAGATGGCAACTGAGACTGGGCGTGGTGACGTGCACCTGTAATCCCAGCTCTTGGGAGACCATAAAAAGGTGGATTACTGTATGATCTAGTAAGTAGTGAGACACTGAACACACTGTAGACCCTTCCCTAAAATTAAATAAATAAATAAATAAGATTCTGAGACAAAGAAGATCTTTATTACCCCTTCACCTCTTTATTATCAATCTGTTTAAATTGTTTTGTCTATTGACAGTGTGTGAACAATAGCTCTAGGGTTTCAGTTTAGACAGCCTATCTGCTTACTAGAGCCACAAGACAGTTTGACATACTATACTTCAAGCAGAAACATTAAAAGGCATTAGCTGTCCATGGCTGGGAATGACCAAGGCAGGTGACACAATATCTGGTACTGACAGGCGGTGAGAAGTCATTGCTGCTCTGCAAAGCAGGTGTCAAGATGCCTTCTTAGCTGCTTGACGCATGACAGGCCAGCTGGAGGTATTTGTTATAAAATATCTGTTTTCATTCACACTTAGCCATACCTTTAAGTACTGATGTCAGCACCACTCTAGAAATAAAAGCAAATGAGCACATAGAGGCAGGTAGATAGTAAGCCTGTTTTATAGAAGGTCATGCAAAGTCTTCTTCTTTCTTTTTGTTGCTTGTTTTAAATTATTTTGAGCATTTCAGTGATGGTGTTTAATTGGGAATGGTGTAAGGAGGACTTTGGAATTTGACTTTCTGGTAACTCCAACTAAAACCACCTTGCTTTCAGAATGTCTCCATGAAACAAGCTCTACCAGGGTTCTCCTCATGCCCTTTTCTATCCTTATTTTGATCTTATCATCTTTCTTTGGCATTGCTTGAGAGTTCAGATGCTAATGCATGAGAAATGACTCTTAGACCTGTGATAAGAATGAACTATGCTAGTTACCCTTCTGCACAGCTGAGCAACCAACTGTGTAAACAATTAGGAATACATTTTAAAAGTCTGTACTTGGGTTCTTGGAATAACTAGAACATAACCAAAATTGACTTGGGAAACAGATACATTACAGACTAATGTAAGCTAAGATAATATATTCAAAGATCAGGAATTATACAGCAAATTGTGAAGAGAATAGTGTGCTTTGGTAGACACCACCTGAGAAATTATCACTGGATTGTGAATTAGTGAGTGATGTTTTACCGCAAAGTAAGAATCTTCTCTGAATATTTTTCATGATTTAGTTGCTATTACAATAGTATACTAAGTTGAAAATGAAAATAATTTGTAGACTTTGATCTAACATGTACATGCTGCATAACTTATTTAATGTAAAATCAAAATTATCTGCTCAAATATTCACTTCCATTCTCATTTAAAACATGTCTCCTAGTACACTCCTCATGCAATAACTCTGCTCTCCATACTTACTAAGGCTAATCTTAGTAGCATTAGATATGCACAATCAAAGCTAACATACAAAGAGTTCATTTAGATGTATGTTTCTTCTCTCTGAGACTTAAACTGGAGATTTTTGGACCTTTTGTTGATACAAAAGTTATATCTGGCTTGAGAAATGGCAAAATGCCTTTACATAAAGCCTGTGGATGTCAGAACTTACACACTGCTTCTTTCTAACTTATACAAGCAGTAAAATCATAATGTTTACAGAAACCTGTTCACTTACTTCAAAACACCCACAAAAAGCAATGTAACAAAATTTGAACAGCAATTCTACTATATAGGCACTTTTTCCATGAAAATCAAACTAAGTTAGTTTCCCCTGAAATATTCCCCAAAGAGAACAGAACTTTACCTTATTTGGTAACTTGGGAATTTTCCAAGAAAGATTTTTAAGTTCATGTGGTGTTTCAAAAGCATATTATAATATATTACTTATCAACAATTGGCTCCATACTATTTTAAAATTTCAGTGCTCTATCTGAAAGCTTCATGTAACACATTAACCACCTTACAACTACCTTATAAATTCCAGATTAGAAGTAAACAAGACTGTAACAGCTGAGGTAAAAATCCTTTCATTTATGTTATGATCCATGAATATTAAATCATAATTAAGACAATGTTAATTGATTTTCAATATCACTGATAAAATAGGATCAAAGTACTTTCAATATTTATTGGTCATTCAATTTAATAACTTATCTCTGAGCAAACTATATTATCAGAGGTCCTCATTTGAGAAAATTCCACATTAAATAACCCACTTGAAAGGTAATTCCTGTGTTAATGATGTTACTTCAAGGTTTGAACTCAAATCCTGTGTGAAAACTACTTTTCAGGGAGACATATTGCTTATAGATTAAGAGAAAAGAATTCCTAACTATAAGACACCCAAGGGAGCATCCATTTTTTGTAAAAATGACTCAGAGCAATACTCCATTTTGCTGTAAATACCCCATTTTCCTTATGACTTCATCTCTCCATGGACATGTAGATCACTTCTAAGAATTATTTATGAATTACGCTGCCATAGACATGGGTACCCTCATATCACTGTGAGATATTGGCCTTAACTTGTTTTGGGAGATATCTAGAAAGACAATAGCTTGGTTAAATTAAATTTCTACTTTTAGTTTTTTGAGGGGAAAAATATCCAGATGTTTTTCTTGATTTCCTCTTATTTCTTTTGTTTAATTTCCTCCATATAATGGACCTTTAGAGGTATCACCCAGGTTTTTCTTTCACTCTTTTCTACAAATATTCACAGACTGAGCAGTGATTGCCCCTATTCTCTACTTCTTGGTTTTCCCCAATGAAAACTCCTTAGTCTCTTTGATTAATAAAATTTTACTGCTCATAGATATGAGCAGGAAAATACATAAAGAACAAAAACACATTGCATAAAAGAGGCTGAAAGTTATCCTAGAGTACGCACTGAGATTTAAGAGCAGTCTTGGGTTCAAACTCCCAAGGTTAGGTTACTAGAGCTACTATTTAAATATTAGCTCTATGACTTTGGTAGGAAATTAAATTTAATATTTTTCTATTTGTTATGAAACATCATCTCTGTTTTCTTGTGTTTTTAACCCTGGGAGAAGATATGATGATAAGGCATTCAATAATAAACAATCAATAATAACAATCAAAATAAACATTCAAAAATAAACAATCAATATAAACAATCAATGAACAGACACTAAAAAAAAAAATATACAGACACTTTGCCCCCAGTTCTATGAAGATTGAAAGTGAGCAAATTCAGTGACATATGTAACATAATTAAATCTAATTTAGAAAACTATTTTTCACTACTAAAGAATTATGTCTCATTCTGGGGTCATTGGTATCCAGGTATACAGAGCAGGTAATATAAGTAGTCCTTGAAATAGAGAAACACTGAGAAAAGGTTTTACTTTGTTACCGAGTTATCCAATTTTTGTAAGATATGTGTCTTAGTTAGTTTTTTACTCGTTGCTGGGACAAATACCGGACACTCAAAATGAAGGAAGGAAAAGTTTATTTAGCTCAGTTACTGGAGGGTTCAGTCCATATTCTGCTGGCCCTAAGGCAAACAACAGGAGTTTATGCGGCAGAAAATAATGAAGAGCAGAGGAGGAGCAGCAGCAGTGGCGTCCTCCAAGCCATTCTCTTCCTTCTATGCTGACAGCAAAGACACTCCTCCAGGAAGATCGTGGCTCCTCCAAAGTAGCACGGCTGTGAAGATCAAGCTTCTCCAAAGACTGGGCCTTCTCCACAGAGGCGGGGCAGGGCCCAGCAAGCCTTCCTCAATTCCTTTATGTATACTTTTTGTGCTGAGTCTCTCTGGGGGGGCCCAAGGCCCTAGGGTTGAAACAATTGAAACCCAGTACCGGCCCAATAGAGCCCCAGGTTGGGTTCTGCCCGCCTGCAGGTCTGGGCCTCCATGCTCCCACTGCAGGAGCTGATTCAGCCAAGTTGACACAATGTATCAACTAACACAATGTGGTAAATACAAATGACAGAAATTATGTACTTAGCTTGGTACTCTTTTCTTATTCATTGTTTTTCTGTTTTTTCCATTTTTAATGGGTACAGAAGCTAGCTATTCAGAAATACTCCAAACAGGATAATATTTGCATCTTAGAAGCTGACTTTTTTGGTATGCAAGATTCATGATTTCAGTAATGCACAGAGTGAAAAAAAATATACTGTACTACAGTGAGGTTCCAGGATAGTAAAAATAATTACACTGAAAGGTTTTTTTTTAGCTTAGTTTTCTGAAACTTAAATTGGATAGAATTCAACCAAGAAATTTTATTTGCAGGAAGCATATGGGAAAAGGAGAGGGAAAAATGAGGAGTGATGAGGTAGCGAAAAAGGAAAGCCGTTCATAGGCCGCCGAGAGTCCTCGCATGCTCCCTGGGAAGTGGCATCAGTCTTGCCAAAGCTTTTGGCTGAACAAGAGGAATTACCATTGCCTTATATATAGCAACAGAATGAGTAATGACACTCTTTCCTAAGAGCCGTTCCTTCCTCTGACAGTTATTTATTGATTGCTTGTTATGAGTCAGGTACTGTTTTAATTTTTGTGTTCTATACTATTGATCAAAATTAATAAGCATCTCTGTTATTCTCTGATTTTCTTTCTAATGAGAGGAAATAGAATCGCATACAAAAATACATTAGGAAAATGTATACAAACTTAGATGGTGAAAGGAACTATAGAGAAAAATAAAGCAGTGAATATGGATATAAAATGCTACAAAAGAGGAGAACAAAAAATAAGCCAGAGAAGACCTGTTTGAGAAGGTGACATCTGAGCTAAGCCTGAAAAGGTAAAGGAATGAACCATGTGGACAATTATAGGGAGAATATTTCCAGGTAAAAAGAAACATCAAGTTCCAATTCTGGAATAGAAATAAAAGAGGCATGGCTAAGGTGTAGGGAAAAAGCCGGTGTGTTCCTAGAGGACTCAGAAATGGGGAGATCAGTTAGAACAGGTTAAGCAAAACAGAAAGGATGTCCAAGTACACAGAGTATAATTTTTTCACTGGGTCTTAATGAAACTCTAATTATAATGAAAGCAGTTTAGTATGTAGCTCTATAGTTAACTCTGAGGTCAACTTGAATACACTTAGAAATGCATAATGGATTTGTGGAGCCCCTTTCTGGATGTGCATGTCTGATTGGCATATAAGCTACAAACAGAAAAGAAGACCATCCTGGGCTAGGGTAGCATCAGTCAATAGACTGCTGCCTGGATGAATGAAAAGGGAAAGAAGAACAAAATGTTCCTTTTTTGTTTGTTCCGAAAAGTTTAATTTTTGCCATTGCGTCTGGAAATTTCCCCCCAGTTCCTCTAGGCTTCCAGCCCAGACTTCTCAGCATTCTGATGTAGACCCTTTAGCTTTCTAAGGAGGACTTACACCAGATTCTCCAGTGAGCCAGAGGCCTTCACGTTTGGGCAGGATCCTTGGACGCTCCACTGTGTAAGTGAGCATTTTTAATCTTCCACCCCTGACTCTGCAGGTCAATGTAAGTTTATATATATATATATATATATATATATATTTACATATACATATATTATATACATGTATACCGCATATAGATAATACATACCATATAATATATAATGCATAATATATAACACATAATATATATCTTGATAGAATACAAACACATATACATGTATGTATGCCAGGAAAAATATATGCAACCATCTAGAAAAAAAAACACAAGTATAATTATTTTAATAGTAAATTTAGTAAGCAATCATAAATTTTTTTTCCTGTATTTAGGACAGGGTCTATAGGCTCTCACTATGTAGACTGGACTTTAGTGTTTCTCCTGTTTTCAGCCTTCCAAGAGCTGGGATTACAAGTACATGCCACCACCCTGTCTCAATCGCCATCTCAGTGTACCCCATGAGAGGAGCTGGCATGGTACCCCGGGGATCAAACTTCAGCTTCTGTGCTCTGCCTAAATAGGCGCTTTAGTCTGCTGAGTTATCAGACCAGCTCTTTTTTTTTTTTTTGTACCAGGGTGAACTCAGGATTTTGAGCTTGCCAGGCAAGCATTTATTCCACTGAGCTATCTCCCTGGCCCCCAGAAATAATAAGATTATTGCCCATTTTCTTTGACCTCTATAATTACAACAGGTGCTCACAGTGGAGGCTGTTAGCTTCCAAATATTTATTAGCATGGTGAACTAATTCTTGGGTAATCTTTGTCACTGAGATTGTTGTACATGTATTTTCAATTTTATTTCTAAGAGGAAGTTGTATGAGTTTTTGGAAATATACAACTTCCTTTAGGGTAGCCCAAGTGAAGATAACAACATCTATTTAAAACATCATAGGATTTTTCTTTGCCTGAAGTGTATCATTTTTAAAATTTTTTTATGTATTTAATACAAGGTCTACAGGACCTCAGTACACAGATTGGACTCATAGTAATCCTGTTTTAAGCCTCTCAAGCACTGGGATTACGGGCGCCCATGGCCAGTCTCATTTTCCAGCTCAGTGCACTGCAGGGGCAGGGCTGGCACTGCCCTCTGGGAATTGACCCTGTGCCCTCTGGACATTGGCCCTGGTCCCAGTGCTTGTCTAAGCAGGTGCTTTAGTCTGCTGAGCTATCTGGCAGGCCCTGTGTGTATCATTTTTTGAGAGACTCAATATATAATCTTTTCCTTGATGGACCATAACTTAACACACGTAACACTTTGTCTGTTTTTTTTTTTTTTATTTCTCTCATCTTAAGCTTGTTTGATGGATATCTGATAATGGGCATCTAGTCTTCTATTCATGAGTAAATATCTAGAAGATTGAAGGCAGCCATGGAGATTTAGAAATGGGGAAACCCATAATATGACTTAGGATCTGAGGATCACACTCAATGCTATGCCGAGAGACGGTCACGTACAGAGGAAACAAGTGTTTACCAAAAAGTTATGGTGGTAGTCTAGGTAAGCACTGAGGGAGAAAAATCATAACCAGGATCATGAACAATAAAAATAATAAATACGGATTTGATTCAGTGTCAAATATTTTGAAAGATAAATTTGTTGCTAACTGAAATAAGAAGAATTTTAGGAAAGTATTGTTATGATTAAAATAAAATTGGAACCAGTTTTTGATACATGAGGTTTGAAATCCCATTTATGAATTTTCAGTACCGATGAACATGACTATGATGTTTATTGATATGTAATTGAAAAAATGGAAATATTTCTATTGCATGTATTCATTCAACAAATCTTCATTGAAGGGTTACTCTTGATTGACACCGTTGTTAACATAGTATGTATCAAGTTCAATATAAATATATATACACCTTGGCCCTTCTTGTGGCTTTATGTCTAGATGTCCCTTCAAAATCTCATGTAGTCACAGGTGAAGTTATCCAGAGGGGCTGAGAAAGAGTAGGTGATGCTGGGATTGGTTTATGGTGCAATAATAGGATGAAAGGTGCTAGGATTAAGGGTGTAAGTACTACTCACCTGGATAAATTATAAGGCCTAGAAAAAAGGTAGGGTCACTTGCTTGTCATTTGCTTGTTGTCTTCTGGCTGTCATGAATTACTTCTCCCCTAGGATGCCCCTCTGCCATGCTGATAAACAGCCAGTTATTGACTGAAAACCCTGTGAGCTAAGTAAACCTTTCTTCCTTTACCTTTGGACATCAGGTATTTTGTCTCTGCAATGGGAAAAAAGTAACAAAGACACTTGTCTCATTTTATGGATAAAAATCATTATTAAAAACATAAGCAGAAGTCCTATCATGGATATATTCATAGTGGCATTCGTTGTAGTTGATGCTCAAAAATATCAAATTTTCCTATTCCAAACTTTCCTATTTGATCGATGTGTACTAAAAAGTTGAATGAGAAGTAGAATGGGTCAGGATCTACTCCTTGATCTGATTTCCATATCTTGTATATAAGCATTTATTACCATGTGGAGTGGCTTTCCTGTCATCAACAATGAGAATATTTTTGTCCCTTACAACTTTGGACCTCAGTGACTCCCCAGTATCCTTGTGCAAATTGTGCATAACTTTTTTTTAACATAAATATGTACTAAAGATATATAAAAAGGAAAGGAATAAAAATAAACATAGTACCATTTTTAAATTCTATTTTAATCAAAATCTAATTATATTGAGATGTGTTTAGTTATAAGCATTGTTTATGTTTATCATTATTTTCATCCTACATGGCCTGCTCGATACTTGATAAGGTCACTCCAGGCTATAGCTTAATAATTATTTCAGATACACTTCTTGAACTTTACAGGGGTTTAAATCCCTACCAGAATATGATTCTTAGTCTACTCTTTTGAGAAAAAACAGTTCTTAGAGAAATGTTACATCAATTCATCCCATTTTATTGTTTTTTTATTTTCATACTTGATATTCCAATGTGTTCAATAGCCGTAATTAAATAGAGTCACTAATTTTGTTAAAACTTGTTATTGGACTTTAATTTCCTAAGCTAATACATATGTTTGCAGTCCTATTTGTGAGGAGGCATGAAGGCTGATACCATCTTGCTATGGAAGAGTCCTCTCTTATTCTAGCCTTTGTCAATAACCTTTCCAGATCTGAGTTTAATGTGCTCCTTCACCTTAATGGGATGCTCTATGACGATCCTGATTCCTAAGCAAGGAACACCTGCAATTCTCAGGTAATTCAGAAAGAAATACAGTACAAACTTTCCTAATTTCAATGAGTATGCCAGAACCTTGGTTCATAAAAATACTTCTGCTCAGGACTAATTCTTTAGCAAACAGAAGCATTTGTCCAAATGTTGCTTTCGTTGGTGAACTCAGCATTGGGTAATGGAAGCTGATATCTTTCCCAGAATCATGGAATGAATTAAGCTCATGAACTGAGATACCACTGTATAACACATATTCCCCTTTGTCTGTGTTCTCTTTCCATCACCTACTACTCAGAACTCCCAATTAAATTAATATGAATATGAATATATATTATTTTATTTTATTTTTTATTAATTTTATTGAGAAATAAGTAGTAATGAGACATTTTCAAAACAGGTTTGTAGGACAGTTACAATAATTAACACATTGCATATTGTTGTCTTCATAGTAGTTGCTCATAGTACAAGGTGCAGACATGATATCTTGTATAAACACTATTAGTTCAAAATTTTCTTCTCATTGAACTAAGAGAAAGTAG
>NDGN011493799.1:1456-13390 GCA_002564285.1 Tympanoctomys barrerae
TGCTTCCCTGGCAAGCGCAAGGGCCTGAGTTCAATCCCCGGTTCTGCAAAAAAAAGAAAAAAAAAAAAAAAAAAAAGAAACAGAAGGCTCTTGTACAGCTTCCAGTGAAAATTAACTTCCTGTGATGTGGATTTGAATGGCCTATCGTTTGCTAAAAAAGTTTTTAAAAACAGGGTTAAAGAAAATAAAAAGAAAACAAAAATCAATGAAATCTGGAAAAAAAAAAAAAAATGGTACATGTTCAGAGGAAGAAAATGAAATAGACCAAAGGCTGAAATGGCTTTGCTATGATGGATAAGGAAGAACACAGCAAGAAGCTCTTCAATTCAGCAAGATTGTGGAGCACCAGAATCTGAGCAAAAAGAAACAGCTTATGATAGACTTAGACATTAGCAAATGCTTTCGAAGTAAATGTTAGCCATGCATAATCTCAGGCAGTATATGCTTCTCACAGATCTTAATTTCAAGCAAAAAAGCTATGAAAGCTTGAGAAAGCCTGGCAAAGAGAACAGAGAGGTGAAGAACTTCCTCAGGTAATAAAGAAAAAAGAAAGTGGAGAGGCATCACAAAAGAAGTCCATTGATCCTGCCAAGTCAGTGCTAGTTAAATTTATCAAAAACAACAGTTTGAAGCAAGAAAAAAGACTAGAGTCAAGCAACTATGTGTTGTTTCTTTTCAAAGTAAGAATGTGTTCTTCTCAAGAATATGGAGACGGCAGGAGGGAGTTTGGTAATAAAGCCAGCATTTCACCTGAAAAATCCTTTAGGCCCTAGTACATTTTTTAAATATGCATATACCTAATTGTAGATGGTGCATAGGTTTGTACTATGCATTTCCACATCTTAATCACAATAAAAATGTAAGGGCTGGTGAGATAGCTCAGCAGACGTGCTTGGGCAAGCACAGGGACCAGAGTTCAATCCCCAATACCACATGCCTTGCTGGCCCCATGGCACACACCTGTAACCCCAGTACTGGGGAGGCTGAAAACAGGAAGATCACTACAAGTCTGACCTGCATAGTGAGACCCTGTACCAAATACATAAAATGAAAAAGAAAAAAAAAAAAAAGCTACTATATACAATTGAAAAGCACCAGATACTGAGAAAGAAGCTTTTTCTTTTCTTGTATTACTTTTACTGGCTTCTTTACAAAACCATTATGTTTTGTCTCAGCCATGGAGAAAATGGAGTTTGGGGGTTAGGTGTAACAGCACAGTTAGATGATGGCTATTTCTTTTTGTCTTATACTTTAGTACCCTGAGTGTTATACCCAGATGTCACTTTGCTTCTCTTCCTCTTTGGTCTGTACCTCACTCTTTGTCCTTTCTCTCAGTGAAACTTTTTCTTCTCTCTCATTTGATGTCTGGTTATCTAATCTTGTTGCGATCCTTAAAATAGAAGAGATAGAGAATAAGAACAAGAGGTGGGAGATACAGAAGCAGTGTTGAATTTTAGTTACCTCATGCCCAAAGCTAAAGATATATGGGTATTTAATCAGACCACTCCAAGCTAAAATTTTACTTGAAAAAAGAGGATATTGACATTTTTAGAAGATGCTGTACTTGGTTCCCTCTAGTCATGTAGTGAATGAAGAATGGACGTAAGTGCAGTATAAAATTAGAAAAGAGTATTCTGTGGTTTGAAGCAGTGTTTTACAATGAGGAAAAACATTTGAACTCCATCTGGAAATGGAAACAAGTTTGTGACAAAGGTGAGGTGAGGTCAACTTAGACAACAAATGATAGCAGACATTTGAAAGCAGATTTTCTATTCAAGATTTTTTGCCTAGGCCATGTTGACCAGAATTATTTTTGGTAAATGGCATACATATTGGTGCTGAGATTTTCTCTCTTCTTAGACAGAGAACACTTAACATGTAACAAGGGCAAACAAATGAGCTACCAGAATGTTAGCTATAATTTGATACGCTAACTGGCTTTAGATCAGTGTCACAAAATCTTGCTAATGTGTCAGCCCAGAATTAAACATGATGCTGCCTGCATAGCTAGATAGTCATAGGTCCTTCCTGGGCATAAGCTTCCAAAGCAGACCAAGAGGACACAAAGAAGACTGTCAAGTAAGCCTACCTTTTTCCTCCTCGTGTATTCACCATTCAGTCAAATTGGGAATGAGAAAGTGAAGGAGTGAAGATGAACAAGGAATAATATGGTCTAGATAAAGTCTTATCCACCTGGATTGAGGTGTAGAAAAAAGTGTTTCTATGGGCCAGAATCATTAGAAAGAAATTGTGACTAGATTATGGACAGCATAAAGCAGCCCACTAAGGAGCATAGCAGTAGGTTAGCTACTGCATGCAAAGCATCATTTTAGAAAGATTAAATAGATAGGAAAGAAACTAAAGATCAAGGCCACCATTTCAGGAGTCAGGCTCAAGGAAATGAAAGCCCACCTTGAACAGGTAAGCAAGAATGCAAAGCTGCTTTCTGGATGCCTTCAGGGATTGGGTGTAAGCTTAATCGCTATGTGTAGTGGGAGGATGGAAAATCAGAAGACTAGGACTTCCAGCTTGGGCCACTGTTAACCTGGTGGTTCCCATAATGTGAATAAAAAGCATTATAATTTAGCAAGACACACTGTGAAAGAGAAACTGTGTGAAATGCCTGATTTTGTCTGGCTTCGTAAATTGAAGGCACATTCACCCTGTGATAACATCCTTGATTTCTTAAAAGAACTTATCACACAGTTCTTTAAAATACAGAACTAAAATTTGGAAAAATAATTTTATTCAGCACTTACAGTATATAGCTTCAATATTTAAAGCATGTGTTTATAATCTTTTTGCCATTTTAGTTTTCCGTGTCTGATTCAACAAATATTGAGTGCCTACTGTGTTTCTAATTCTGTTCTAAATAAAGCCCTAGGGATTTAGGTTGAACAAAGCAGCTTAAATTAGCATCCTTCATTCTGCTAGGCTTAATTTCACTTTTTGACTATATTAAATAATTTTTTAGAATATTTGGTAAATAATAGCTAGTGTAATACATTTATTTAGAATTTGTATTCCATTCACTATTATACATAGTTTTCATAGTTGACATTTACCTCTGATTTGTCTTTTAAGTACTTTTTATAGCCAAGTATTGGGATTACCCAGCACTTGGGAGGCAGAATCAGGAGGTAATGAGTTTGAATCCAGCTTGGTATACACAGCAGGTTGAAGACCAGCCTGGGCTATATAGCAAGACCTTGTATGTTGAAAAGAAGATAATAAAAAGGAAAAATTTTTTGTTGTCCATTAATTTGAAATTTTTCTTTGAGCAAAAATTAAATACATTTTCGTAAGTAAAAGAAAAAGCATGGGGCTGGGGAGATAGCTCAGTAGGTCCTGAGTTCAATCCCCGGTACCAAAAAAAAAAAAAAAAGCTATGTTCAAATGTACACTTTAAAATTTGTTCTTTAGGACTTTGATTTTTCAAACAGCTTTTTAATATATATATTTTGTTTGTTTGTTTTGTTTTTTGTTTTTTTTAGGTATACAGAAGAGAAGTAGAAGAAAATGGGATTGTTCTGGATCCTTTGAAAGCTACTCATTCAGTTAAAGGTGTTACAGGACATGAAGTCTGCAATTATTTTTGGAATGTTGATGTTCGAAATGACTGGGAAAGTAAGCTGTTATTAAAACATTTTAATCTTTTACTGTTTTATATTTAATAGCAAACTCAACCTTGTTTTCTACATCTGATCTATACTTTACTTTACAAAGTTGACATAGGAAATATCCTGAGGATCATGTATCTTTGATTGATTGCAGTGTGGGGAATTGAACTTTTGGCCTTGTACATGCTTGAAATGGACACTACCTCTTGTCTACATCCTTAGCCCCATACATTTTGTTCAAAATGCTTGCCCGGGTACTATGTCTACTGTTTTGTTTCCGTGTTTAAGTTCTAGATGAATCTTCCAGGGGTCAAAAGTTATTCTCAATGTATATTTCTCTTAGACAACAAGTTTCATAAATGCAGTTACTTCTGAACATCAGAAGATGTTTATTATTGGTAGTTTGGCATTCCTGTTTCACACATGCAAGCCCCTAAGTGGAACAATTTTAACTTTACTAAACTAGGAAAAAGAATGAGCTGTTACATTTGGGACTTATTTGACCCCGAGTAATGTAGCAGTGGTTAGAATTGCTTTCTTGCTGTAGAAGATAAATATTGGGCCAAACAAAATGAGATTTCCATCCTGGTGATCAGACTTCACAGCCGCCATCTGCAGAGTGAAAGTAGATCTATAGCTCGGAGGTGAACTAGCTTCCATTTGCATTTAGCTCAGGTGGGGCAAAATCCTGTTCCTTTTTCCCATAAAGTGCAGTTGTAATTGACTTTCAACATAAATAACTTCAGCACATTCTAGGAAAAGGTTGTGGCATCTTTGGCTCCTAATATTGTTCTCTTCATTTCAGCAACTGTAGAAAACTTTCATGTGGTGGAAACATTAGCTGATAATGCAATCATCGTTTATCAGACGCACAAGGTAAACAGTTTCATCGTCTACCCGAAAGGTGCCAGTGTAATTCAGACTCAGACATAGAATAACATTTGACAGGAATATAGATCATTGAAAGACTATTAATTCATGAATATTGTATATTTGAAAATTTTGTTAGTTCATGTAGAGCAGAAAATTCTGGCAAGAATCTAAAATACAGTCTAAAAACAAGCATTCAAGCTTCATATCTTTATGCACAGTGTAAGTCTAGGAAGAGCCTTCAGAAAACTGTTTACTACTTCTCTATGTCTATGCTTTATAGTTATTACATTATAGTTACCAATTGTACTTCCTGTGACAGCAGTAATAAAGGTCAGGAAACATGTAGCATTAGCCTGTGTTGACACTAAGTGATATGAAAGTGATCTAAGTGAATTATCTCACATCAAGGAAAGTTGCTGATCATAACCTCTGAGAGGTTGGTCCTAAACTAGAGCACACACACACTGTGACTTATGAACTATGCTTCATTTCACTAGGTAGGTGCTTAAGAAATGTACAATAGAAATTGTGTAATCCCAAAATTGGTTTTGGAATTAATGTGAAATCTAAAATTTAATGTTAAACTATCAATTGATTGGGCCAGAGAGATAGCTCAGCAGCATAAGCACCTGAAGTATCAATTGATTACCCTGTATTTGTAATAAAGACAAATCAGCAATAATTTAGAATAAAAAAAACTGTTACCTGAACATAATTGGTCTGGGAATACCCTGAATATATAAACAGTAGGTGAACAGTAGGTAGAGAAGAGATTTCAGTAGTAGGTTTGAAAGATAAATTATTAAAATAACATGTCATATGTAACAAAATTTAAGTTAAAATTACTTGCTGGTTCTTAAAATGAACAAATTGCTCTGGAATAATGTTTTCAACAAAATTAAATGATATAATACAGTATATTTCTGTTTAAATTTTACTTCTTTTATAATATCCTTAAGAAAGCTGCTTGTCTCCTGATATTTAAGTCATTCTTATTATATACCTTGTAGATATGTATTCATGAGTTCCATTTTTTCCAAATTCAGGACCTTAGGTAGATAGACCAGTACTCTGCCACTCAGCTTCACCCCAGCCCTGGTTTGGTTTGGTTTGGTTTGGTTTGGGCGGGGTCTTGTATATCTGGCTCCTGTTTTTCCTTAATGGTTGAGATAAGGTCCTGTTGTGCTCTCCAGGCTGCCCTCACCCATCCGCACTCTCTTATACCTGGGCTGTGATGGAGCAGCCGTTGCATTTGTGTTACTTCACATGCGCTTGCCTAATACCGCTTTAATTTAAAAGATGAACCATTTTATTTTGCTAATGGTGTATATGGTGGTGACATCGAGTTGTTGGCTATTTATTGCACTCAGTAATCAAAATTGCATAATAAAGGCTAAGATCAGTTCCATGTGCCAGATTCCCACGTAAAAATGACTTTAAAAAGATAAAATTTTATTTTTATTATTTAAAAGAAGGTAGTCCCAGTTATCAGAGACCTAAGTTATATGTCATTTCCACACTTTTTTCTGCGTGTACTTTAATGTTGAAATGTTTCATCTAATGATTTAGAATTCTTTCCAATATGTTATAAAGGAGTCTTTTGGTCGCTATAGAACATTACACTGGACTGTGAGGATGGGGAGCAGATCAGAGTTTCTGTTTGGGGTTAAATGAATTTCAGAAATAGATATTAGTGATGGTCACATAGTGTTGTAATATAATCAGTGCCACTGAGCTGAACATTAAAAAAATGGTTAAAATGGTAAATTTTCTGTAATTCAAAAGAAAAATTAGACTATTAGTCCTTTGATTCTATTGTTCTGAAAGCCATTGGTAATGCATATTAATTAATCCTTTGGTATGTGTTCTCTGATGCTTTCCATGTGAAATTTGAGTTTTTATCTTCAAAGACACTTAATTCATTTTACACTTGTTTTGTTTTTGATCCTGTGTGACATTTGCATAAAAAGTAATTCAGATTTTCAGAAGTTTTAATTTTTCCACAGAGGGTATGGCCTGCTTCTCAGCGAGATGTACTTTATCTTTCTGCTATTCGAAAGATACCAGCCTTGACTGAAAATGACCCTGAAACTTGGATAGTTTGCAATTTTTCTGTGGATCATGACAGTGCTCCTGTAAGTACAGTGTAAAGCTACATACACAGTACAGGGCAAAGCAGGTAAATACTCCTTTCCTCCAGACAAAGGTACTTGGTTTGATAATGTTTCTTGGTTTTTGCATCATGTTAGATTGATTGTAGAACATTGTTCAGCTCATGTATTGTCTGAGCCCAACAGTCAGGGCTGAGAACATCCCGCCAGGGTTGTCTTCTGTTCGAGCTTTGGTCAGATAGCTGAAAGGGTTGCTAGAATCTGTAGACTACTTGCCGGTTACCTCTCAAGCTGTTATTAAGTACTCCAATACTAGCTTCTGCTTTGATTTAGCTTCACTTAGTATTTCAGAGGGATAATACTGGTGTCAAATCAGTTTTGTAAGTTATTATTTATTGGTGCTTATAAAATTTTGTTGGATATCTTGATAAGAGCTATAGTTTTAATTAAACTAATATAGTATTAGGCCACTAGAAGTTACAAAATGGTAAATATCTCCTACACTGGTACACTTTTGTTTTTGCTTGCTTTGGCAGCTAAACAACCGATGTGTTCGTGCCAAAATAAATGTTGCTATCATTTGTCAGACGTTGGTAAGCCCCCCAGAGGGAAACCAGGAGATAAGCAGGGAAAACATTCTATGCAAGATTACCTATGTAGCTAATGGTATGTATGCTTTGTTTTGAAAATTTTGTCCGGATGCCTTTTTAAATTTTTTATCCTTTAGAGAGAATTTGGAGAAATGTATATCAGAATTTGGGGAAGACTTTTAAAATACCTATTAATTTTAAAATCAATAGCCTTAACTTTACCTACCCTAAGACAGGTACATGAAATTTCTGAAGCTGGGGCTGAAAGGGTGATTTTAAAACTTCGTCTCTAGATCACTGTCACATATGTGTTTTAAGAACCATTCTGTTATATATTTGCTTGATAGAGTGTATTTATAACTAAGAATAGAAACAACAGTAGAGAAATAAGTTTTTCTTTTGTTTTTGTCAGGCATTTAGTTTTTTGAATCCCTGCTCTGAGTCCTCAATAGCTGGTACTGTTGGAGTCTTTTTCATCTGTCGGGTCCTTACTACACCCATTTGCATCTGCATTGTCACTGCAGTTGCTTTAATCAAATACTCAGTTCTATAAAATTCTTAAAGAGGGCCCTCAAGATAGTTCAGCTGACTAAAATGCTTGCTTAGGCAAGCTCAGGGACCTGGGTTCATCCCCGGCACCACATGCCGTGCCAGCCCCACTCCCAGGGTGGGATGAGCTGGCCAGAGTCTGAGCATAATGGCACATGCCTGTAATCCCAGCGCTGGGGAGGCTGAAAGCAGGAGGGTCATGAGTCTAAGCTGTGTAGTGTTACCCTGTAACAACCAAATACAATAAAAAATAAGTAAAATGCTAGAACAATGCTACCCAAGTAAGTTATTATTTAATTATATAGACATTGATGAATAAATCTAGCTTAACTTGCTTAGCATGTTGCTTTAGGAATATTTCACATCATTTAGGGAACTAGAAACATTTGTGAAAGGTAATAAATGCTTTAAAAAAGATAATAAATGCTTTCTTATTTACTGTCTGATCACATCTGGTTGGTTATTGTTAAGGAATCAATAGTTGTAATTTTAAGACATGCTGAGTATTCTGCTATGAGGAATTTTTAAAAGGCAAAGGAATAAATATAGAGCATTATATCTTAATATAATTAATTTTTCTTTATCTTGCAGTAAATCCTGGAGGATGGGCACCAGCTTCAGTGTTAAGGGCAGTGGCAAAGCGAGAATACCCCAAATTTCTAAAACGCTTCACTTTTTATGTGCAAGAAAAAACAGCAGGAAAGCCTATTTTGTTCTAGTATTAACAGGTACTGGACACTAAATTCAGTTGAAAGTAGTTGCTGTTCTTTCATGCATGTTTCCAGATAATAGGATTGCAGTTTGTTGCCTTTAAAACTTCCTTCATTATTTTTTTTTATTACATTTATTTATTTAGTGTGTGTGTGTGTGTGCGCGCGTGTGCGCGCTCGTGGCCAGCTCAGCCCACCAGGGGGCGGGGCTGGCCAGCATGTGGTGCTAGCGGATCGAACTGTGGTCCCTGTGCTTTGCCAAGCCTGCTCCAAGTAGGTGCTCCAGACCACTGAGCCATCTCGCCAGCCCCCTTCATTTTTTTTTCCAACAAATAATATTTAAAGAAATTCTACCATGACAGAGCTATAAAATTTAAGAAGTTCAAATCCCCTGTGTTCTTTCCTTTTCCCAAAACCCACTGTTGTTCTTGGTATGTATTCTTGCAGCCCTTTCTTTGCATACTGACATATTTTGAGTGTTTTTAAGTGTATTTATTCCATTTACTATTTTGCAACTTTTTTCACTTGGCAGTAATCTTGACTGTCTTCCAATATAAACTATAAAACTTATCTCATTCCTTAAATATCTGCTATATGAATGTTGCAGAATTTATTGACCCATCCCATAACGCCTGAGTTGCTTCTATAGATTTGCTGTCAACTAATGATAACCCTGAGCATTGTTATGCAAAGAGATGGAATCTTTAGTTTTTTTAAGTGATATATTAACATGTTTCAGAACTTTAAAATGTATCCCCTCGTTCGCATATTTTGTCCATCAGTGTTTTATAATGTTTGTATATTACACCCATGAGAGCAGCACTTAGACTACAGCGTTGCCTTTTGTGCCTGTGACAAGACATGATGCATGACTCACTCTTAGCCTGTCCAGACTTTTTCAAATCAGAACTTTGGTTCAATTATTGACCACAGTTACCAACGCTAAGATTTTTGTCAAACTTCACTATTTGGGTAGTGGAAAATCTGACCATAGAGCCATTTGACAACTGAGTCATCACTATAGATTGAACTTCTTTCTGATAGTGATCCAAATTCAGACTTTAGCACATAGTAAAAAATTTTGATAACCCAAAACAGCGTTGTTGTTTTTTTTTTTTTCTTTTCACAGAAACTTTGAAAGATTACATGGTCAATGTGGATTCTCGCATTGAAACCCTAGGAAAGTTAGCACTCTTAATTGTGATGCAGGAAATACACTAACTTTTGATAGTGCATCTAGAGAAATTTTACAAAGAGTTAAGGAAGCCCGGCAAGATAGCTCAGTGGAGCCGGCCAGAGTCCAGGCATAGTGGCACACACCTGTAATCCCAGTGCTGGGGAGACTGAAAGCAGGAGGATCACCACGAGTCTGAGCTGCACAGGGAGACCCTGCAACAACCAAATACATTTTTAGAAAAAGTTAATGAGGTCTAAACATGTTTTAAATATGTCAGAACTTAGACAAGGGATCTGAGCTTGTTTGTTTATTGTGTAAGACAAACCTCTCTCCCACAATTTGAGTAAATTTCTTAAGTTCTTGATTAATGGTATTATATAGTATGGCTTTATTGATGATTAAAAAGAAAATACCAGTTGATGGGATTAAAAAGCCAGAGATTTCTGGTTGTACATTGTTCTTTTGATTTTTTTTTCTTATTTTCAAAATATTTATTTATAATTTATCTTCCTTTCTTAGGGAATACACTTTTGGTATATGTAGTTAATAATTTTAACACTAAATAATTTTACATTTCTAAAAAGTCCTTAAAAGAATTTCAGTAGACCATTTGTCCATTTGAGTACTCCATGGGTGGGAAGACCCCGTGGTAGTCTTGCAGCTGATCATGTTAAGCTGAGGTTTTCACTTGTATTCTTTTCTGCAGTGACTAAAGCAAGGCTGTGTGACATTCCATGTTGGAGAAAAAAGAAAAAGTTGAATGCCCTAGCTGGAACATAGGATCTACAGCCTTGTGACTCAACACCCTGGGCTTGTGTACAAAAATGAAGAGCTACTGCAGTAGTAAAGCTGAGCACCTAACACTAGCTGTCTCCTGGTAGATCTCCCGCTCAGCATGTGCTGTAGATACATGTACAACTACTACATGTGTGTGGCTATGTTTTTATTTGCTTGCTCCTAGAAGAGGAAAAAAAATCAACACTCACTCTCAGCTAGGAATTGATGCTTTAATTTTGGAGAACTTTTTCAAAATTTTTAATTTACTGTGATTCAGCCTAAGACCCTCTGTGCTATCAGGTTTTGTGTACAAAAGCAAAGCACAAAAGGTGGGACGCACATTTTCTGTGCGCCAGTGTCCAGATGGGGCTTTCTTCAGGCCTACGGGCAGCCTGTGTCCAGAATTTTTTTACTTTTTTGCTTTGTATAATCATAGAATTTATTGCTGCTGATTTCTATAACGATTCATGTTGTGTAAGTGTCTTAATGACTGAGGGCTGTCAGTAACCTGTGCTTTTACCTTTTCTGTCATCTTACTCCAATGAAGAACCTTGGTTCTGATGGAGAAAGAGTGAAAAGCTTTACCTCCCCAGATATCTTTATATTTCCATTGTATTTTTTAGTTGTATACTGTGTTCTACAGACTTTTTGTTGTTGTCATAAACACAGTTGATAATTCTTAAATTGGCTCTGCCTGCCTCTAGACAGAAACATCTATACAGATTCTGTGGGTATTGAATGCTTTCTGGTAATATGGTCACAATAAAATGAGCTTATGTTTTTCTGAAATTGATAACAGAATACACAGTATACTTGTTCAGGTAAATAGGCCTGTTTGAATTAGACATTTGATTCAATGTATATATCTAGTATTCTGTAACACGTATTTGCTTACCCTAGTTTGGGTCCATTTAAAAGATACATTGCAAGGTATACACAGAAAATCTGAGCAGTTGCTCCTATTTGCCTCTTGATCACAGATTTCAACAGCCCAGAAAAGGACTCCACTTATTCCAGCTTTCCTTAGTCACTGTAAGAACTCAATATGTAAAATGTCTTTTTTAGTTTTAGTCCTCTGAAAAACTTTGAAGCATGGAGTTGAGGCAAGGAATAGTACTCACTGAAGTCAAAATGACTGCCCACTTCAAATCTTCATTGTGTGTACACACCAGTGTATTTATATAAAGCAGAGGCATTTTGTAGATGCTTTGCTGACTAATTCATCTCTTTGGAAACACAGAAATCAGACCCATTTTGTAAACAGAAAATCATGTCACATAAAACATGTCCTGTATATGTTCCATTTGGCTACATGGCAATGGAGTCTTAAAGATGAATGCAAGGTGATAATTTAATGATGGGATTAGCCTGATCGCTTAATAATGCAGAATCCTGGAAGTGAATTACTTGCATCAGATGTAGTGATATTTATTATTCTGTACAGAGAGAAAATACATAGAAAGTATACACTTACTTTACATGCACGTAGATTTCATGCTCCATAAATCTTTTCTATTTTTTAATTTA
>NDGN011493823.1:1306-15485 GCA_002564285.1 Tympanoctomys barrerae
AAAAAAAAAAAAAAAAAAAAAAAAAAACCTGGTGCTGTGCTGCTATATAAGGATTCGAGCTGAAGACACAGACACTGCAGACCACAGGGAGTATCCCCCACAGCTTGCCTGAAAGCAGGCTTGGTCACCTAAGGTAACATCACGTGACGACCCCAGGCCCAGTCCACACAATAAATCATGTTAAAATTCCTAACATGCAAGACACATACACATATATACACATGTACACATATATACATACCTATTCATATATAAATACATGTAAATCTACCACAGTCTGCTATCCCTTACCCCAAGCCTCCATGCCCTCCGTTCTGTCACTGCTGGACAAACAAATGTATGCAATTCTTTGCTAAGACATGATATAAGTCCAAGTTCTGTCCATCGCTTTGAGTCACTCTTCACTGAGTTTCTTCCACTGCAGGGTCTACTTGTAATAAAAACTGTATGGTTTTCTCTTGCTAATGTCTTTTGAAGAACCTCGTTCAATAAATTCAAAAGTGAGAGGGTAAAGGTTTTGTTGCTTACCTTGTGCTAGCATTCTCACAAATAGCTGAAAAGATCCTACCCAAAACATCAGTCCACTAGCTGTGCCACCAATAGGGTTGCTACCCGTGTGCAAAATGCCCTGGAGGTGGGGTGTGTTCCACCCTAACAAGCAGCTTCAGGAAAATCCCACCAGCTGGGAGCCCTTTTGAACCTTGGCTGCTTTACTCTGCCTAAGCAGGCACTTTAGTCCACTGAGCTATCTGGCTGGCCCTTTATTTTCTGAGTTCTTGAACGATGTTTTCTTTCAGTGTACCAGAGCCCCCTGATAGCTTGCTGCGAGCATTGTCTTAGCTGATATCTGCTAAGTCTTTGCTCTCGTTGTCCTAGCTAATATCTAAGTCTCTCCAAGACGCTCAGCACCATGAGACCGCAGCCTCTCCGTTCCTCATCTCCTCAGTTACTGAGCTTGGTATAACTCAGTCACTTGGTCGCTTTTTGCTTCTTTAACCTATTTCAACATACTGATTAAGAGTCTATTATAGCAGTGAAATAATAAATAAGGTATTCTTTATTCTTATTTAGTTGCCTCTCTTTAAAAAATTTAAAAGCTGGTCAGTTTTCCGGTATAACCTATCGCTATCCTTTTCTATAGTGCTTAGAAGAGACAAATGTTTTGGAGAGAAGCATATGACAAAGGAATCAGAAAAAGACGCCAAAAATGGAAGGTACCTCCCTGCACTGCCTGCATTTTAACTGGAATAAGAAAAAGGACAATAATGTATCCATGATGAATCTTTTGGGCATTCATTTAATTAATGTCTGTCTGTTCCTTCCCTGCCCCTTCCCGCAGAACGCACTGGAGGAAGAGGGCTGGCAAGCGCGGTGACTGCGCCTCTGCAGACCTCGCCCCGCGGCTGGCAAATCATAAATGCACACACCGCATTAGTGTGTATTTGCTAAATGAATGGCTTTGGATTAAATAAGCCCACTTGACTACGGGTAGGAAAGCAGCCGAGCGCTGTGGCTTGCTTCGCCGAGACATTCTTCAACGTTTCTTTGGGCTATTTTTATACCATCTGCCCTGCTAAGGAAGAAAGGCCGAGGGAGCCTCTCCATATAATTTATTGTATTTATGTAGCACCTATCACCTTGACACTGTATCTAGGTCAGTGATTCCCAAGGTTTATTTCATAATTTGCCAGAGCACCTCTGTGGGGCCAGGACTGCTTAAAATAGACTGAATAAAATTAATTTTATTCTACTTAATTTTTAAAACTAAATACAGTCAAAGAAGTGGTGGCATCACCCTCAGAAGAACACAGTTCTCGACAATATTTCTATGGACATTGGTCATCTTGCTTATTCCAAGCTGTATAGTGTGTTTATTCGTCAACAAATATCTGTTCATTGTCTATATTGGGTACCTGAGATATAAAGATGTACAGGAACCTTTCCTTGTCTGCTCGCTGCTCCTACAGGGCGGGGTGATGGACAGACACCATAACACAGAACACAGACACTTAAGTCCAGCACGCGGTGACAACACGGGCAGCAGAGAGTGTCGGCTCCTCTGCATGCTTCTAGTCCTCACGGTTGGCACTGCCTGGGGGAGCCCCGATCCAAGCAGCCCAGGACTGTACCTCCCGAGCCATACGGACACTACTGTATCTGACACCGCCAATTGTTTTCAAAGAAATGAACATCACCAGACCCACCCCACAGTCAGGAACCTCAAAGGAAAGCTAAACACCCTCATTCAGAAAACCAAATGCCTGCTTTCCTGTAAAAAGGCTTAGATTAAAAATCTGATGCTGTAGGGTATCAGAAAAAGCATGGTCTTCAGAGCCATGAACAGGTACATTCAAATCCTGCTCTGTGCTTTGTGCATGTCTAGCAGCATGAATAGATTTCTTCTTCCAAAAACGATGACTTTTACAAGCTCTTAAAATTATTATTATTAATTATTATTATTATGTACATTAAATGAGAAATACATCAGACTTAAAAACCTGCTGAAGACAATGAAGTTATTCAATAAACATTCATCCATCAGTCATAGTATAATAAAACTTTAATTCTCCTCACTAAGGCATCCAAACAGTGGCATTGTTCTAAATATATTTTAAGATCAGCATGACTTAGGAATGTTGTGTTACTAGCTTTAGAGTGAATTTCTTCGGTGCATGGTGTGGTGTAGTGGTGAGACTCTGGGCCAAGCGCAAGAGGTCAGAGACGTCGGCGTGCTGAACACATGCACAGATGACCAGCAGGCCGGTACGCACAGGATGGGGCTCACTAGCTGACGTAGTTACACTCGGGAGTCCCCCCAGCATTCTCATGCTAAACTCCAGTGTGCAGCAGCATGGCCTGAGCGGGTGAGGCTCTGGGAAGGTCATTGCAGATGTGGTCACGAGGATGGCGTTTCACAGAGGGACCAGGGATCACATGCCATCCACACGCGAGTGCACAGCGAGAAGGCACGGGCCACCAGCCCAGATGCAGACACTGGACACACCAGAGGCCTAGCCTTGGGCTTCCTAGCTGCAAGAACAATGCGAAAAACGTCTATGGTGGAAGGCAGGGCTTTTGTTATAGAGCCAAATAAGACAACAGTAATGCAAGAGTTGTGTGATTCAGTGGTATTTTGTATAATATATTTTACATATTGTATATCAACAAACATATATATATGCAATATATATATATTGCTACCTACTTCTGTAAATATATTATATATGAAGACACCTCTTCCCACTGCTAGGGAAAAGCAAGTTCAGGCAGACGTCCCGTGGTGTAACTCTCCACCTGTTCTCTGAATGTGCCCCTGCTTCCTTCTTAGCTGCTTGTAGGCTTTGGAGCGGGGGTCGTCGGTGCAGAGGACAGAGGCGTCAGTCTGTGAGCACATGCGGGCCCTCATCCTGCCAGGCAGCGTCCGGGGGCCGCATGGCATGTATCTGAATGGGCTTTCTTTCTCTGATGTTACGCTCAGAAGTTGGTCAGGGAATCAGTGTCTCCTTCCTGGACTTATTCTGTCTGACAACACCTGTCTTTTCTTCCTGTTACGGGGCCACGTGGCAAATGGCACCTACATAAGACTTAGGCAGAGAAGGAGGTGGGGAGCCCCACTCAGGGAACACACTCCATTTCGACTCTGCTAGACTTCCGTCTTAGCATGTGTGGGCACCCGGGCCACCCAGTGGTAAAGCTGTGCCTCCCACCCCGTCCTCTTAATTTTCTGTTGTCTCCCTCAGAAGCCCTTTAAAGCAGCAGAGATTTGTGAAGAACACTGGTCACATCAAGCACAGGACTTTCTGCCCTACAAATATTTTTAGAAATGAGACAAAATTCACTAGTGAGATCAGGGAATTTTCTATCTGAAACATATTTTTGAAGTTAAAAAGCACCCTTCATATCTCATTGATACAGTTGGAAGAATATGAAATAGTTATCTTCTCAGAATCCAAAGAGGAACTCATACTTCTTCGTTGGAATCCAGAGTGAGTTACAAGCTGATCAGAAATTCTGGTCTAATGTTTCTTCCTACATTGCTCAATAGAGGACATCTTCCTGAAGTTAAAACATAATTGTTCTCTACCAAAGAACCCCTCCATTCTCCCGTGAAACCCACGTCAAGGTTTCCAGTAATAATACTTCAATACCTATGTGCTACAGAGGAGCAAGTCCCGGCATTCAGTGTATCCTGCCACTAATTCAGCTCCTAGGCCAGGAGATAAGAACGTATGAAGAGCCCATTCTCCTAGGCAAGTCTTCACACCACAGTACTGCTAGTGTACAGTGTATGTAATACAGTGTGCACCTGTTGTAATCACCTCTGGCTACAAAATCCTTGGAGTTTAAGATCTACTCTAGGCTGGGTATCAAAACCTCACTTGTCCCATCAGCCCCCAATATCAGCTACCCTTTGACATGCTTTATGCAAAAGGAGTAGAGCATAAGCCAAGGATGTGGACATGCACTTATGTTGCAACTGCCCTACTGACTGTAGGGACACCACTTTGTCCCGTTCTTCCAGGCCAGAGCAGTCTTGGTCCGTGCTTCGTTCCCTTTCTTGCCCATAAAGATGATCAGTGATATCCAGTCACTGCCAAGACGGCCCTTCATCACTTCTGTCTTGACGTTTCGGTATCCCAGCTGGGAACCAACGCACACCTTCACTCTTTTAAACTGGCCTTTCCAGGTACGTAAGCTTAGCCCTGTCCTAAGAATTTGCCCTTGGCTTCTTTCCGCTCTGTCTGATGTTGTGGCCATAAGTAGTGTCAGCCATGCTGCTGAGACGCTGGAGCAAAGGGCCGGGTGGACGTTTCCACGCTAACCAGGCAACTCGTGTCCTGTTCCTGAACAACCAACGGACAGCAGAGGTATGCAGAAGGTGTGCCACATGCACCAGCATCTCCTGCTCAGTGAGGCAGCTCTACAGAGCACTGTGAGGAGAGGGACACAGAAGACCCCACGGAAGACTACAGAAGCGTGAGAACCTGAGCAACACAGGAACGTGCAAATGAATACACAGTGAGCCACTCAGGGTTGAGGAGACACAGAAAATATGAAGTGGGATGATACTCCAGAGACAAAGAGTTATAAATTCTCAGTGCAGGCTGCACCAGCAAAACTCACTTTGAACTGAACTGCATGGGCATGTTCACTGAAGAGGATGAGCCATGTAAACATTTAGGTGTTCAGTGACTCAAGGGATCCCTGAGGAGTCATGGTGCCCTGGGAGATATGTCCTCGGGCACCCTCACCATGTGCCCTCATCCTGTGGTCTTCCGCCAGTTGCTTCTATGTGCTGAGCCTCACATGGCGACACACACCTTCGCACGCGCAGTAAGGTCCATGGCACTTGGCTGCAGTTGACTCACTGCCCGCCGACTTCAGCACAGAAGGAGCTGGAGATGATGGCTGAAGACAGACTCAGCTGTGCCAAGGCCTTCAGACCCACAGTCCAGCATGCCAGTCACTTCCTCCCAAGTACCCGCTAAGAATTCACTTAGAAGGCCATGCACGATAAAAGCCATCAGCACAAGTCTTTGATGAAGATGAATTATAGTTTACCAATGATTAAATACTGTTAATAATGACATCAAGGTGCTTAAAGATTTGAGAGGGGAACTTTGAAAAATAAGATGTTACTAGCACCTCGGAAGTCTTAAGCTCTTGTCAATTGATGTTCTGAAAAGCACATTAGTTTTATCCAGTATCCATATAACCTTTCTCCTCTCCCTTGCTCTGTTTCCCTGGCAACTATTTCAAAGTGCTGCAAAATGCCCCTCTGTCTTGAAGAAAGGGAAAGGACAATGGTCTAAGGCTTTCTCTTTTTTGAGTGTTTTGCTCTGTCTTTGCAGCCACTTTTCTGGTTTTTGGAGGTTTCAGTCTGCACAGCCTCCTCACCTCAACCACGTGAAGGTTGGGTAACCAAGGAGGTGGGTGTCAGGCCAGGGGAAGCTGCCTCTCTGAGATTCTAGCTAGACGTCAGGGTCGTCTGGGAACTTGCAGGCAAGGTGGAGCAGTTCTTATCACAGAACCGTTACCTAAGCTGCAGCAAGGCTCCTCCCAACTTCAGACTGGGATCTGAGGGAGGCACAGGGCCAGGGACAGTGGGGGTCCTCTGAACTCCTGGGGAGCCTGCACCTCGGATGCCAAGGGCAAGAGCTGGTGAGACGCCCAGCAGCAGTGCCCAGCACCTGCTCCTCGCCCTGTCTGCCAGATGATTCTACAGACCTTTTCATTTCATTCTTTTCCGTTAATAAAAACACATCTTCATCTCTTCGATCCCAACTTTTTCTGTTGCAAGAACTGTACAAAGAGAGATGTGACATTCTACAGGAGTCCCTGTCATCCTTGAGACCAGGCTGCAGCTAACAAAGTCAGACACTCTTGGCTGTGTGCACCACTGCTGAAAGGTTTGTCAAAGATGCCTTCATCAGGCACCTGGCGCCGACAAGGACTGCCACATGTCAGGCACCATGTGAAAGGACTGACCCAAGTGGAGCGACTCTTTCAATCTCCCAAGCAGCACTGGAGTCAGAGTCCAGTCTCGTGAACGCCCAGGCATCCCCTCCCTGCCCAGCTCCTCAGAGGCTAAGCTGCTTGCCTGGGATCACACAGTACCTCCCAGCTGGGTTCCAAACACCGTGCGCATCATGGCAAAAAGCTCAACTGCTGCTGGCCTTGCTACCTTCCTGGCACTGACTACAGTGGGGGAATGGACAAAAATGACCCGCAGGGCCGCGCATGGCAGTTCACCCATAATCCTTGCTGCACGTGGAGGTGGAGGCAAGGAGACTGCCACACATTCAAAGCCAACCTGGGCTGCAAGGCAAAATATGGTCTGAAAATGACCAGAGGTTAAAATGAGAACATTCAAAATAGAACTGGATAAGCCTCCGATGGCTCCTTCAGTGGAGTTATCTGGCACCCAATAGGGAATCCTACAGACACTCCTGGTGAAAGACAGCATTGAAGAACGGGCCTTAGAAAACTTTGATTTAAGGTATATATTAAGGACTTTCCCTATAGCTGGCATTTCAAGAAATAAAAACAGAAGCACATGATAAAGTGGCACCCTGAAGGCAGGGACGCACGGCAGTGTGAGCACGTGTCTCGCACGTGTGTGAGGCTCTGCAAGAGGAAAAGGAAAAGGAAACAGAAAGTGCTGTTCCTCAAGGGCGAGAGAAGCTCAGGCCCTGTGGGGGCCCCACAGGCCCCGGGTGGCCACAGAGCAGGAAGGCGCCATGCTCGGCCACCAACTGCGTGGTCTCCCACAAATCCTGGAGCCTCGGGCTTCTCATCTATAGAATGGCAACTCCATAAAACCCGAACTCAGATGGCCAGAAGCCTAGGCGAGGCATTGTCACAAAGCACGTGGTAGGCAGCAAGGGCAGCTGGCCCCCTTATGAACTCATCTTGCTGCTGTGGCAATGATGCCAGAGAGAAGGGAAGCAGAACGTGACGTCCTCAAGCAAGAGGTTCTTTTTGCAAAAAGATCAGCCAAGGAGGAGATGAGTCTTAGCTTTTATTTAGTACAAATTGATTTGGAAGTTAAGCTTTGGATTGTTAGAGACTTAAGAGCCCCAAGGTGTTTTTAGGCAGCTAGGGAACTCATGAGAAAGGTGCAAACTTAGTAGAACTGGGTAGGAGGAACACGTTTAGTCAAAGAAGAGCGATAGATTCTTAGGAAATAAGGAAAGAAGAAAAAGTCATAGGGGGAAGATGAGGCTGCCTTGCAGGGCCCTGAAGTGGACGCTTGCTCCTACAGACAAACCCAGCTATGGCTGCAATTTGCTAAGGAGGCTCCTATACAGTCTTCTCTGTGTACTGGTCAGTTCTCCTGCAGCCCAGACAAAACATTCGACACCTACATCTCAAAGGAAGAGACAATTCACCTTGCTCACACTTTACAGCTTTGTCTGGAGCAGGCTGGGGCAGAAGGGTGGGCCAGCATGGAAGGTTTGCTGCACGGTGCTGGGAAATGGCGCGCGGGGGAGACTGCATGGAGAGTTAGGCTGCCCAAGGCAAGACGGCCCTGCCCCTCCTCACACGTGCCTCCCTCCAGGCAGCACACTCAGCCACAAGGAGCAGCGCGCAGCCCCTCAGAGCAAGGCTCCTCTCTAGGAAGCTCTCAGCCCACCCCACACAGCCCAGATGAACCGGCTCGCAGGGCATCTCGGCCTATCAGGAAATCTCCCGCGAGCACAGGCCAGCTAGGACCAAGTGGAGCCCACTGGACAAGGAGGCAGCTTTGCAGAACCACCCTGAGTGTCTTGCTCCTTCCTCGGTCCTTCCATGTGCCAAGATATTTCTTACTCGCAACTCACATGATGAACAAATAGAACCTCAGGAAACAAAATTCCATAGCAAAGGAGAAATTATGAAGAAGTCAAAAGATAGCAGAAAGAACTTAGCTTTACATACAACCAAACAACGATTAGTTCTCCTGAGAAGAACTCGTGTTCTGAAGTAGGTCCCAGACAGGTTAATGGAGGGTACAATATGGTAACTGACAGACAATGTAATGCTTAAAGAGCTTGTGGCATCCTACACAAGCTCTTATCTTGTTCCGGCAGGTTCTTCTATTTCAGCCATCCTATTGTATATCCCTTTATCCTCCAATTGCCTGTCCATTTAGAAAAATAAGAAAAGGTTGAAAGCAAAACGGAACCTGAGATCATTCAGCAGAGATTCTTCCATGAAGTTATCGTCACAGGTTGGTCCTGGAATGCACGAGGCGCTCCAGGGAACGCTGAGGCCCTGGCCCACACGGGGTCTTAGACTGCGTGTGACTGCATTTCGCCACGCTGACCCTGGCTTCAGCTGGCTTCGTGCGCCTTACCAGGTGCACTGCCTCTTCCTCGCTGGCACGCTACCACTCACTCCAAGGGCATGCGTGAGCTCTGCTTTCGGTAAGGATCTGTCCTAGGACCACAGGAAAGGCTACAATGAAGTGTCCAGCTTCGTGAAGCTTGTCTTCTAATGAAGGAATTAGGGTTAAAATTTTAAAAATTAAAATATTTCTGTATGTTTTCTTCCAAATACAGTTGGGCCTGCATCTACATAAAACAGACAGACGACACAGAAGGAATGTAAATGCCAGTGCTGGGAAATGTACCGGGAGAGGCGAACACGAGGGAGAGTCCTGCAGACTGGGCCCCTCCTGGCACTGCCCTTCGCTCGGACAGAAGCAGAACACAGCTGGAGAATCCTGAGCAAGGAGGACGCAGGGCTGGGCTTCCTGTGAGGAAGGCTGCTCCTCTGCTTCACTGCCAGGGTGTACCTAAAGGCCATCAAGAGTAGAGGCAGGGAAGCCAGACAGGAGCTGACCAAACACTCCAGGAGAACAACGCTGGGAGTTGGACCAGAGAGACAGACTTGGAAGGTCTAGGCTGCCCACAGACTTTGCTCATATTTTGGAGGTAAAACTGATGAAACTCATTGGCAGATTGGAGACTGGATGGGTTATAAACTGAATGCTACATCCTTCCCCATTGCCCAATGTGCATTTGTTGAAATATGAGCTGTAGTATCATGGTACTAGGATACAAAACTTTCAAGGGCAATTAAATGGTAAGGGTGGAGGCCCTAGGAATGGGATCAGCACCCTTAGCAAGCTCCCACTTCCTGTCTGCTACTCTATAGCACAGTGAAGTGACAGCATTCTGCAGGCCAGAGGACAGCCCTCCCCAGGGCTCAGCTGTGCTGGTATTCAGACATCTGGCCTCCAGAACCGTAAGAAATACATTTCTGTTGTTTATAAGCTAAGCAGCTTATGTGATACTATCCTCACTCCCTGGACTGATGAAGGCAGGGTATACAGTATGAAAAGACAGTCAAAGGTAGAGCCATGCTTCTGGCTTAGCAATGAGAATGGAATTGGTACCCAAAAGGCAGGGGAGCCCAGCCAGGAGCAGGCTGGCAGCCCATCGGGTGGTAGTGGAAGCACGGTAGAGATCCAGGAGGCTAGTTTTCAACACAGTACGTTTAAAACTTATTCGATAATTCACAGAGAATGTCATGAACAGCTGCACACCCAAGTTTGGATTTCAGAAGCTATTTCAGGGCTGGATACATAAGTGGGCGTGGGCTCCGCACACAGGCAGCTTGAACGATCATGGAACCAGGTGAGGCCATCTGAGGGGTCCTCACACAGCGAAGCTCAAGCCAGCTCTGTGCAAAACTAGGATTCAGCGAGGCAAACCCTCAGGAGGGAGAGCAGCAGGCCACAGCGGGTGTACCACCCGCTGCACTTGTCTACAGAAGAGAGCATCTCCCAAATGGAGCAGCAACACCTCCTTCAACCATTAAATTTAGTGTGGCCCAAGTAGTAAATATCTTTGCAAGGACAATTTTGGTGCCAAGATAGATGCGTGTCAGCAACGACAACTTTTGTCATCCAAATTTTATGTTGAAACTGTAACCGCAAAAATGATAATGTATGAAGCTGAGACTTTTGGCCCTGAAAGTAGATCCTTTAGGGTAAGAGCAGTGTCCTCCCAAAAAGACACTGAGGACACCCTAGTTCCTGTCTGCCTCTCAGAGTCTCCGTCTCTGTCTCTGCCTCCCTCCCTCCTCCCTCTCTCCTTGACACTTCTTCCTCTCCAGGCGAGAACATGGTGAGATTGTGGTCTCTGTCAGCCAGGAGGAAGGCCGCACCCCAGGCCCAAACAGCCAGCACTTCCACTTAGGCATCTGTCTTCCAGTCCTGAGAGAATGAGTTTCTGTCAGTGGGGCGCCCCAGCCAATGGTACAGTTCTAGGAGCTCAGACAGGCTGAGCTAACACTCAGGTCTGCTGTGAGTAAAGCCTAACAACATCAGAAGAAAGAAACTGAAAACGAGTGGAGATAACTCCTTAAGACCTTATTGCAGAGCTGAAATAAAAGTAGTAGCTTGAAAATAGTTTCAAAGTGTTGATGATGTGTCATTGTACCGCGTGTATGTTTCCTGATGGGAAGAATTGGAGTGAAGAGAGGTAGCAACAGCTGTAGGAGGTGGAAGAAGGACCCAGGACAGGCATAACCAAAGCTGATATCCTGGGAAGAAAAGCAAAGACTTGTGTGATTTTTTTAAAAAAAATGTATTTGGTATAGGGTTTCACTACACAGCTTGGACCCAGTGATCCTCCTGTTTTCAGCCTCCCAAGTGACAGGATTACAGGTGTGTGCCCTCCCACCTGGTCTTGGTGGCTGGCTCAGCTGGTACAGCATGTGGTGCTGGAGGTCGAGACCTACCCCTGCACTTGCCGAAGCACATACTTGGTCTTATGAGCTATCCCGCCAGCCCATTACTTGGGTAGATTGGTGTCCAGGGCATGTGTACATCTCTCTGGTGACAGCCTCAGGATAACTCAAGGAAACAGTGGTCAGCTAACAATGAGAAAGGGAAGGAAAGACTGGCCAGCAGATCATTTCATGACCTTCACTTACGTAGGAACATGTGTTTGTCGAGCAACACATCTGAACATCCTGTAAAACTCCCATGACAATATTTCCATAAAAGAAGGAAAATAAGATATATTAAGCTCCTAAGCAAAAATCCTCATTTAGTGACACATTTCTACCTGGGCGATGCACATCACGTTGCTTTGCTCCGACAGAGCCATCCCAAGCCCCCTCGTGAGTGTTGGCACCTTGTCTGGGTGACCTATTCGTTCTGTAGGTGACATCATTTACCCCGCGAGCCACTTAGAGGGCACAGCCCGAAACATTCTCAAGTGCTATCACTTCACTGGGAGACTCGGGGCAAGATGAAAGCCTGATCATAGTTACAGTGCAGCTTGGGGCTAAATTCAACCTGCACTGTGCTTTCCTTTAACCAAATCCAGTTCCTCCACCTCACAGTGCACCTCCCTGCTCCATCTTCGTGGCCTCTTGCTGGGTTTTGGGCTCATCTTCCATGAGCCACGGTACATCATCGACGGAACGGCAACAGGCAGTTGTTGCGCACTGCTGTGATGTGGGGAGAGAGCACAGGAAGTGGAACCCGGGGCCAGGGCACAGGGGACACTCAGCCTGGGCTGAAAACGGAGGCCACCATCTACTCCAAAGGGAAGGAAGGCCAAGGTTCAACTCACACGTCCATCGGGAAAGCGGTGGTTTGATGCAGATGGGTCAAGATTCTTGGTTGTGAGTACTTAGAGATCATTAGATGAAATCTAATCCACCACCTGGAAGAGTCCATCAGGCGCAGGTTTGCTTCCAGCACCGGGGAGAGCAGAGGCCAAGCCTCTGAACAGAGCAAAACAATTCACTGAGTGGGTACTTTCACTTTTTGACCCAGGAAAGCACTTCAAATACACAATTGCATTTGATCTTTACTCCAAATTCAAGAAATTGGAATTATTAACCCCATTTTCCAAATGAAGAAAGTGAAACTCCTGCACACAATAGAACTTGGCTGAGGTCAGGCAGCTATTAAGAGGGAGAGCTGGAATTGCACCAAATTCTGTCGGGAGCCAAAGCCCTGTGTTCTTAATCCCATCTTATTTTCTGAGTCTGTGAGCACTCCACTGAATTGTTTGTTTGTTTGTTTCCAAGAAAGAAAAGTGCCGGTCAATGCTTGAGTCACTGGAGGTGCAGAGTCCACTACGTCTGTTTCTTGGCGCGTGTGCTGCAAGTACTAATGAGGCAAAGCCACCGTCCCCAGTCACCGCCCAGCAGCGCTATCTCTGCCTCTCAGTGGGCAGGCGGGGAATTGGACTCTTGGTCTAATCAACCCACGTGCAAGCCCCGTGTTTAAAAAGCTCTCAGTGGCACACAAACAGTATTTCTCAAGAGACAAGATGCTGGCAAATAGTGACACCTAAGGACCCACCACCACAAAAGGAGTCCTGGGTGTGATCAGGCAGGAGAGGAGCAGAGGGAGGATTGTTTGTGTGCAGTGTGGATGACAAATTGGTTGTGTTAATTAATTGTGTATTTTTGAAGCTTGTTACTACTTCATGGTAAGCATCTCCTTAAAATGAGAAAGAGAGAGAAAGAGAGACACAAAACAAAAAGCCTAATCTAATATTCAGCAAACATTCTGCATCCAAACAGCACATCTTTGTCTGAAACCTTAGTTCCAAGAACCACTTACAGGCTTTCATCAACACATTATAATATTAATCAAGACTCATAATGCAGAGTGATTTGCATGCTAACAAATATATTTACACTGTAAATTGTTTGTTGAGGAGCCTTGGAGAGAAATGCAATTCAGTGCCATGGAACTGAATAGTAAGAAAAATCCCGCACCACAATCTGAAGCAAATGCAGCATCTGTGGAAGTTGGTCCTCTGGAGCCTTGAGCGAGAGATTCTTAACATTCCATCCAACTCCAGGCAAAGAATACATCAAAAGCAACGGGTTTTGCTGTACATGTTTCTCCTCTGACTGGTGAAATTGTGCCATCATGCATTAGATCGACAGATGGATAGATGGCAGATGGACAGACAGACCCTCCTGACACTCCCATGAGTCCCTGCGTGGCCTCCCCATGTGGCCTGCTGAGTCCACCTTTTAAACTGTGCCAAGTTATTCCCGTCTCTCCGTTCCCACGCCACCACTGTAACTGCAGCTCCCGTCACCTCAGTCCAGGACCACTAAGATGTTGGCCTCCTGAATCTGGAGCTCAAGCGTGACCCGTGGCTCAGGTGTGATAAGCTAGAGGCCCCCTTCAGGGGACTGATATGAAGCGAATCTGTAGCATGAATGACGAGCTCACTCCCCTCACGAGGGCTGTCACTGTCTGGCCCCGCAGCCCACCACTCCTCCCCTCTCTCGCTCCCTGAACCTCTAACAGCCCTTCACAAAGGCCACAGCCTGTCTCTGGCTCCAGCCTTGCTCAGAGACTCTCCTGATACACTTCTCCAGCACCCTGTACTTCTATTTCATGGCCTGATCACAGGAAGCAATTGAATAAGCATCTTAATTCATTTAATTTGAAGTCTATTTCCTTCACTATGATTCATTTTCATAATGTATCCCTGAACTACATGAGAGGTGTGAAGGCCAAGAACAATATAAGAATATATTGTTCAGTATAATAAGAAAGTGCTGCACTCATTCCCCTGTTTGTCTTCACTCATTCCCTTGTTTGGACCAACGAGATAGCTCAGCTGTCTAAAGCCCCCTTCTTAGGGCTGGGGAGATGGCTCAGTGGAATAAGCACTTCCCTGGCAAGCGCAAGGGCCTGAGT
>NDGN011493857.1:1525-12017 GCA_002564285.1 Tympanoctomys barrerae
GAGAGAGAGAGAGAGAGAGAGAGAGAGAGAGAGAGAGAGAGAGAGAGTGTGTGTGGTCAAACTGCTGCTGACAGACATAAGCATGTATGTCGCCTCCACTTCTTGGGCCTGCTTATATCTTCAGACTAACAGCTGAGACTGTCTAATACAACAGGCTCTACTTTTTGCCTCAGCTTAGAAATGCCAGTTCTATTAGTTACGCTTTTGGCCTAACTTCACTACTCACTCCTCGTAGAATGAGAGGTAGAAAGCAAGCAGTAAGAATGGCAAATGGTTGCTAAACTTAGTTCTACGCCAGAAACAGGCATGCCCGAAACCCTAGACCACCACGCATAGTCCTGAGCTGCTTCTTCTGAACCTTCAGGTTCAGCTTACAAAAGCTGCTGAGCTGCTTCCGACACCACCTCAACTTCTGTGGGCACCAGCACCAAGCCCCGACCAGCCCTCACAGTTTCTCCAGTGCCATCCAGCCTCTCTACCTACCTACGGGCAAGAATCTGGCCCACACTAGGGTTAAGTTCACTGAAAAAACTTGCCGAAGAGAGGTTTAAGGTCAGCATAATACTATACACAAAACCTCCCCCCAGTAAACAAAAACTCCAATGACCCAGGCCCAAGTTACCATTCTCCAGGCTAGTATAGTTAAAAAAAAAAACCAAAGCAGAACACACACACACACACACACACCCTCCAGACTCGGGAGGGGTGACAGGTGAGAAAAATAGTGATATAGTCACCAAGTCCGGCACCTCAGTTCAGATTTCCAATAATCCAGCTACTCTTCTACACCTCTAATTATATGAAGCCCTCTGCTGATATATTACTTAGTGTGAGGGATACCACATACCTGTCCAACAAGCTATGAGTGGAAGGATGAAGAAGGGTTGACAGGGTGGCCATTTAGAAGATGGCCTCATCTGTCAGAGCAAAGGAATGTGAATTCCTATCTGATAAAGAAGTCCAGTAAAGGTATCGTGGAAGCCGCGATGTTTCTCGACAGCCTAGGGAGCCATGGATGTCACCTCTGCAGTGCCCCCTACCAGGCTGAGACGGGCGTGTGACGGTGAGCGCTGCTTCTGCGGTCAGGCCGACAGGCATGAATCCTAACTGCAACCCTCAGGGCTGCCCCCACTCATGCAACATGCCTGACCTTGGCAAGCTAGACTGTTCAAGCCCACGGAATGAGAATCCACAACCCCACCTATGTTTCACAAGGTATTATGAGATTAAGCAGGATGATGCCTGTAAAGCACAACTGTTCAATAAACAAAACAGCTCCTGGGCTGCGTCATGTCTATCACTATTATAATTGTCATTATGATTATCACACAAAAGACCTTTTAGTGGGTACACATTAGAATGTAGAAGAGGTATTAAAGTGAAAATCCAGCAGAATTAGTGTGGATTGGCTAGGTGACAGCTTCTACCTGAAGAGTTCTATCTAAAAGCTAACGGAATGGGGACAGAAGCACCCAAAACGGCCTGTCTAGGAGTCCTGCGCGCACACCTCATCCCGCTGATTTGCTGGATCTGCAATTTCGCCCCGCGCGTGCGCACCGCCCCCCACTCCCACAGACTCTGCCCTCGCCCTTCCAACCCACCAGCGCTCGCAGCTCATCTGCAGCGCTCTAGTTCCACCCGCCAAGAGAACAGGACAAGCACTCCAGCTGCAGTCTGCAAGCCCGCAGGCCTCTCCTTTACTCTCCTCTCACCCACTTCCTGGGTTAGGCCAAGGAGCTGTCGTCCTCTGTGTGAAACTTGGGTCTGCAAATCCTGAACGGCCTTGAAGTCTGCCAGCATCCTACTTCTACAGATGGCTCAGCACAACCCACCTCTGCCATGGACAGCCACCCACGGGTATCAACCTGGCATAAAGTCAAGCACCACCTGCTCTCCAGAGCCACTTGGGCAGACAGTAACTTCCCCAGAGGTGTGCTGTCAGCTGCACACAGTACTTACAGATGTGCTGGCTGAGACCTGCGAGCTCGAGCTGGTGGGCGCAGAGGCGTCCGACGAGGCAGAGAGCTGTCGCACCAAGGGGCTGTGTGGCGCGTGGTGGGCGGCTGCCACGTAGCTCGCACTGCTGACCTCGGTGTGCTGCTTCAACACTACAGAAGTCAACAGAAACAGGAAGATACACGGCTATCTTAACCAGCTCCACTTCCCAAACAAGGTAGGAAGGCCAGCAACACACACTAAAGGCAAAAGTACTTTTTAAGCCTAGAGGATAAAAAGATGAAGCAACTGGTTGACGGGAGGCAGGAGACAGGGCAGAGGTGGCTGCAGCAGCGAGACACAACCTGTGCTTAGAAGCAGTAGTGCCCCTGTTCTGCTTTCCTAGCATGAAGGGCAGAGCTGGGGCAGTTAAGAGAAGTCTGGGCTGTCCCAGAAAGCCCCGAGCAGATGCAATGCAGGTAGAGGTGCCGGGCCTGGCCCTACCTTCACTTCTCTCAGATGAATGGTCTCGCAATCTCATTTTGCTGTGGTTTGGGTCGTGCACGGGTGGCGGTGGGCTGAGCAAGCGCTCTGCTTTGGGCGCTGCTGCTCGCTCCCCCATGGGCACGGCCCCCACATCGTCTAAGTGCTGCCTGTGGGTCCTGTCAGGCCGCGTTTGCTGATGGGACAGCTCTGAGGAGGGGAACAGAAAAAGAGCTTGAGACACCTTCTCTCAGGTCTTTGCTTATTTGAGTTCTGAGCTCCTGAGGTCTTTCTAGGCCAGTGCTACATACGGAGGGCAGCAGGGCAATCTTGGGGCTGAGGCTCTAGTAACCAGCACAATGGCTACAACAGCCAAAAAGAGACCACAACCAGGGAAACGCGAACGCAGGCCACAGAAGGCAGCCTGCTCTCCGACGGACCCAAGGCCACGTTCCTGCCGGCTGCGCACTGGGCACTTCGCGTCTTGCCCCAAGATCCATAGTGTTCCGAACAGCTTCCGCAGTCCATGTGAGAGCGCCCGTGACAAGCAGACGCAGCACACTGTTAGCTGAAGTTATGAGAGGCCACTGTCTTTCCCAACCCCAGTGTACTGGTGGCCTGACAAAGCAGTAACTTGAGAATATGAAAGAAAGAAAAATTAAGAACTGGGACTCTGGAGGATCTCTCAGAGCTCCCTGAAACTTACTGGCTGTTGTTAAGAAGGAGCTGACCAACTTGTGCCTGTCTTTCCGAGCTGGATCTGTCAGACTGCCTTGCATGGGTGATCTGTGCTTAAGTGAAAACTTTTTGGGAGGTTTGATTTTGTCAAAAGGCTTGTTCTGCCACTGAGATTTCAGCATGCTCTGGAAATGCAGGCTCGTGGGGACATCTGCAAAAAACACAAAACATCACAGGTCAGTCCAAACATCAGGCCTCCAGGCTGCTGTCTCACGCTCTAAGGAGTGTCTCTCAGTGTCTCTTCACTTTCAGTGGCCAATGCCTGTGTGACAACCAGCTTTTATTTGCCTAGGAGTGGCCTGACGTGTGGCAGGGCAGAGGAGGTGGCATGGAAGATCACTGCTGCTGACTTCCTCAATTCTGAGTAAGTTCAGGGGCATGTGCACGAGCCAGGGGAGACCCTACACACCGCTGGAATGCCAGCTACTAGGGTGGCTGGGAAGATAAGGACAAGCTGGAGGCTGGCCCAGGGAACTTAGTAAGACTCTGTCTCAAAATAAAAAGGACTCGCATAGCTCAGTTGGCAGACTGCTTTTCTAGCAAGCTTAACCCTCCTTGGTTCTGTGTCCAATATCCCCCCATCAGCCAAAATGCTGCTATAAAACACGTTGCGGTGAGTAACCTCCAAACAAGAAGTTACACTGGTCGCCCTCCTCCCTCTACAGTTACAGGACACCACATCACCCCCGAAGCTGGGTGTAGTGGAGCACAGCTGTGACCCTGGTCTGGCCGGCTGACGGAGGAGGTCTGCTAGGGTTCAAGGCCTGCCTGAACTAAGGCCCAGTCTCAAACAACCGGGGAGACACACAGACACGTATCCTTCAGTAATTTTTTTTTTAGTAATTTCTTTAGAAACTTAATTCTGAACCTAAATAATTTTTCTCTCCAATCTTTAGTTACTTTTCCACTATAGTCAAACATCCAGGGTTATCAGGGAACAGGATTCTTTCTTGTAGATGGTCTAATTTTTACCTTTTAACCATCTATCAGAACAAAGTACCAAACCGTACAAAACTCAAAACCAGTTTGTGGCACCACACTGACGACAGTGTAATGACAGATAGCACCTATGTTGCCGTGACCACCTGGTCCTTCAATCCACGAGCCTGCCGCCTTTACCTGTTTGTTTATGACTTCTTAACACCTCCTTTCCCCAGGGTTTGGTAGTTTTTTGGTGGTACCAGGGATCAAACTCAGGACCTTGTGCTTGCAAGCACTTATTCCACCAAGCATCTCCTCAGCCCCTTGTTTAGCAGTTTTTTCATTAAAAGGTCTTATATGTATTCTGTTAAGCTCACTGTGAAGGATTCTGTGATCTCTCATGTTGCTGTATAAGGTGGTACTCTTTGGGGTCTGGGATTTTATAGTTCACCAGTAAATGCTTACCTAACATGTTTGTGAAGCCCAACGTTTAATCCCCAATATGAGGGAAAATAAAACCACCACGATACAACTGCTTTCTGTCCAGTGCTGCGGACTGAACCTTGGGCTTTGTGCATGCTACATAAGTGCTCCATGACTGAGCGACACTTCCAGCCCAAGAGTGGTTTTGAAGTTTCAATTTCTAATTGTCCATTACTAGTTTATACAAGCATAACAAATTTTAATATAATGTTCTTGTATCCTGTGACCCTCCTCACACCTATTTAACTTACAGCTTTTTTCTTAACAGCACAGAATTCTACAGACCACAGACATACACATGTACTAACTATAAACTACTTTCTTCCTCTGGAATCCGTAGGCCTTTTATTTTTATTTCCTGAGCTACTACTCGGTCTAGGATCTGTATTGACAATTTGTAACTTACAGATTTTCCTTTTTATGTTTCCATTTTCACATTTCACCACTGTGGATGTAGTTTTTTTTTAGGGTTCTGCAAAGTTTTAAAGGGTGATTTTAATCTAAAGGTTAGCATGTTGATCTTTGGTTTCTAGTTTCCCCAAGGAATTATCAACAACCCAAAGAACATTTTTTAAAATATTTTAGGGAAGGGTCTACAGGGTGTTCAGGGTCTCACTACTAGATAGGGCTTATAGTGATCTGCCTGTTTACAGCCTCCCAAGAGCTGGGATTATAGGCATGTGCCACCACGCCCAGTCTCAATTGCCCTCTCATCACACCCTGCGGGCAGGGCTGGTACGGCAGGCCTGGGGATCGAACTTGAAGCCCCTGTGCCTGCTTGCAGGTACTTTAATCCACTGAGGTATTTGGCTAGCCCCCCAAAACATTCAAAGTTCCAGCCTGAACACACACCACTGCTTTGAGCACAAAACAAAACACAATTCTTGATAGCTGAAGGCACTGGTGAGGAAGAAATACAGGAAGAAAAAAAAAAAAAAAATCCAACCCAGCTATTCTAACAAGCTCAAACAACTGTCCTGGGTCCTATTCCTTGGGCCCTTTAATTCTAGAAGAACCCTCTCTAAATAGCTCTCTCTCCATAGGAGTATATTCCTGCATGGGCTCTAAGGTATCTTTTCTTGTTTCTTTTTCCAGTTAGCCTATTTCCCATCTTTCAAAACTCACTGTAAGTTCTAGTCACTCAGAGCATGTCTTTTTCACAACTATGAGAAATTCATTCTACTTAATATATTCTGTAAATATTTATGGGGTTTTAAGCTTCCAGAGAGATCACAGGATGTGCTCAATCTGACAGGTGGGGAAGAGGAGTAAGTGCTGAATTTCTTCTCTGGACATTGTGTGCCTATCCGTTAATATTCATCATTCCACTAGATAAGCACCACTAATGCTTCAAGACAGGGAGCAAATCCACAGAAGTGGAATAAATATGCCCAAGGTTACCCAGTTTAATAAGTAACACCTAGCGCTCAAACAGGAACATACAATTCTGATGGCCATACTCTCAGTCAGCACACCACGAGGCCAGAGAAAGCTGTGATTCTGTGACAAGGCCTAAGGCTTCTCAGATTACTCCCAATGAAAAGAACAAAGGCTACTTTTCAAGAGTTCTATACTACAACGAAGTTAACCATACTTTTATAATATAAATGGATTTCATGTTACTTATAGAACTAATCTGAATACTAGTAAGACTTTGAGGGCTGGAATAACATCTTCTTTTTGTTGTGGAACTGGGGAATGAACTCAGGCCCTTGCGCTTGCCAGGGAAGTGCTTATTCCACTGAGCTATCCCCCCGGCCCAGAATAACACATTCTTAAGCGAATAAAATAACCTTTCTGGGGCATGTCTGCAATATCAGCACTCTAGGAGGCAAGAGGATCACAATGTAGGCCCAGCCTGGACAGCTCAGTGAAAACCTGTCTCAGAATAAAATAGCAGATTAAAAAAAAAAAGCCAGGGCTATAGCTCAGTGCAAAGGCTTTGGGTTTATTCTCAGGAATGATCTTCCTCCAAAGGGATAAGGAGCCTCAGCACTTAACAGACTTAGGTCTATTAAAATTTTAATGACAACAAATATTTGCAAATCGCCCACGTGCGTGTGTGTGTGTGTGCGTGCAAGACAGGGTCTCACTGTGTGGTCCAGGCTGGCCTTGAACTCATGGTGACCCTCCTCCTCCCTGGCCTCCCAAGTGCTGGGGTCACAGGTGTGCACCACCATGCCTGCTCACTTGTCTAAGTATTAAAGCAGTTGCTAAGAACAGTGCTAGCTCCTATAATCATTCTCTTCCATACATAAAAACATGGCGGTGCAGTGCTGCAGGCCTATAAGAACGGAACTCTGGGAGGCTAAAGGCAGAGCACTACAGGTATAGAGCATGGCCAAGGCAATTTAGTGAGATCCTGTCTCAAATAATTATAAAAAGAGCTGGGAGCGCGAGCAAGACAGCTCAGCAGACTAAGCGCAGGGACCCTCCCCAGGCACCATATGCCACACTGGCCCCATCTCTGGGTGCCTGAGCTGGCAAGTGAGTCTAGGCGTGGGGGTGCAAGCACGCCTGTAATCCCAGCACTGGGTAGGCTAAGAACAGGAGGATCACCAGGTGTCCGAGCTATGCAGTGAGATCCTATACCAAATTAAAAAAAAAAAAAGTTGGGTACAAAGACTTTGGGTTCAACCTTCAGTATCACAAAACAAAAAATTCACCTATTTCAACTCCTAAAATATTCCCTGGCAAGTGCAAGGGCCTGAGTTCAGTCTCTGGTTCCCCCCAAAAAAGTCAACTCCTAATATAAATACGAAAAACATTTTTTAAAAAGAGGAAAATAAGCCAGATGTGGTGATGCACATCTGCAATCCCAGCATTCAGGAGGCTGAGAGCAGCCTAGGTTACAAAGTTAAGTCCAAGGCCAGCCTCCACAGTGCTGTATGGTCTGTGTAGTGAGACCTGTCTCCCAGATGGAGAGGAGGAGGATTAAAAAAAAAAAGCAGTGATTATTTATTTTTTTACTTTTCTCTTAGTCATTGTGTGCTCGCTCAAACCTTAGAGGGATAGGAAAATGAAGAGGCCCGGCTGGAGGCCCTGGTTTCATCACTGAGCAGAAGAAAACAACAACAAAAAAAATCATTTAGCCAAGATAAAGCCTCTATCTCTCCCCTGCTTCCCCTTGGAAATTAATCCCAGAGTCTTGCACGGAGCCACATCCCCAGCTTTCCTTTAAAATTTACAACAGGGCTTCTCTAACTTGGGTAAGTCTGGGCTCGAATTTCCAATGCTTCCACCCCAGTCTCTCAGCATGGCGGAAGGACAGGAGCAGGCTGCCACCCTAGCTTTAAGTTCTTCACATCAGCAACCAGCAGGGGCCTAGATCAGGGAGAGCCATGCCCTCTAACTCCACCTCCCCCACCGTGTGCTAGAGACAAAGGTAACCAAACACAACAGTCACTCCTCTTCTACCCAAGACATTAGATTCTTGAAGAAAAAAAAGACCCCCACCATACAGCTATTATCAATGAATCTAAGGCACAAAAAGAACATTTGTTACTGCAGGGCTAAAGGACTGCCATGTGTCTCAATTCTAATGTGCTGAATCAATGATGCAACTAAAACCTTATGCCTAATTCCCTCCCTTCATTTCAATGTTCTGACACGGAAGTCAGCAAAACAGTAAAATGTTAAACTGCGCCCTACAATTGAGGTATTTAAACAGCATTAGGAGACAGTATCAATTCAAGAGATGGCATAAGACTGAAAAAGAAGCCAGGCATGGTATGCAGTTGGAGGATCACCCCAAGTTCAAGGTCAGCTTGGAAGAGAGTTCAAGTTCTGTCTGACTTACATAATGAGACCCTGTCTCAACCCCTTATAAAAAACAAACAAACAAAAAAACCAGCAAAGAAAAAACTACAATGGGATAGGCTCTGTAAGTAAGCCAACAATACACCCGAGATGGAAGAAAACACAATGGGGCTATGAGCAGTGGCACACAGCTATTTGGGAGGCTGAGACAGGAGGATCTTTAGTTCAAGGCCAGCCAGCCCAAGCGAGGCTTCAGGTTTAATCCAAAACCAAATCCAACCCAACCCAACCCATCCCCCCAAAAAAGGGGGGGGAGGGGAGTATCCATCTAGCTGGAGGACACTCCACCCTTGTGTAGGCAAAAGGATTAAAGTTCATTATCAGTGAAGAACCATGAAGGGGGAAAAAAAATCTCAATTACTCAATCTTAAATTGCTACTTAAACAAAATTAAAGAAAAAGAAAAGAACCTGACTTCAGGCCCACCAGGTTTTCTTTTGTTTTTTGAGACAAGGTTTTGTTAACGCAGCCAAGGGTGAGCTCAAACTTGCAACTGCCCTGCGTCTGCTTCCTAGTGCTGTGCCCACAGGGCCACCCGGTTCTGTCTCTGAGTCACTTGTCAGCTCTGCTCTCTGTGCTCCACCATTTTCTCAAATGCCCTTTCCTGGTGTCTGCCATGCTCACTTCCTCCTCCTCCTGCTCCTGGACTCAGAAACAATTTGGCAAGGTCTCTAGAAACATTTTTTTGGCCAGCAGGTGGTGCTAGTAAGTGCTTAAAAAAAATAAAACAAATTTACAGCTAACATTTTTTCATCCTCTACATTTTCAAGTTAAGGATTAACTAAAGTGACTAGGAAGTCAAGTGATAAAACCGTTAACGCCCCACCCTGGAGTACTGATAGGTCACTACATCCTAACCTTACCTTCTTTAGCCAGAGACAGAATCGGCTAGGTGTGAAACAGCACAAAGGGAGTGGCTACATTGTGACAGAAGTATGAGACAGCGCCTGTAACCAGGAGGCTGAGGCAGGGGATCACCCCAACCTGAGGCCAGCCAGGGCTAAGCACTGAATTTAAGATCGGCCTCAACTATACAGTGAGACCTTGGCTCAAAAAACTGACAGCAAAAGAATTGCACACAGAACTAAATATTGCATTTAAATGGTTCTAAATGTGGAGAAAGGTCAACCAACATGAAGAGGTCAGAAACTCAGCGAGATCACTTCTTTATATCTGGATCTCATATGACTGTATGATTTGTAGGAATTAAAGAAACGAGTCAAAGATTCATACTTAACCTTGGTAAGAGACCCAAAACACTGCTACACACACACACACACACACACACACACACACACACACACACAGGCTGGCCAGACAGCTCAGTAGAGCTTAGGCCTAGCCACTAGACCACCCCCAGGGCACAGTGAGATGTTGACTGAGACTGGGCGTGGTGACCTGTGCCTGCGATCCCAGTGCTTCAGAGGCTAAAAACAGGATTACTACAAGTCCCGATCTGTGTAGTGAGACCCTATAGACCCTGTCCTAAAATACAACAAACAAGTAAGCCCCCCAAACAAAACAATGCCACCTTTAAACAGCTCCTAGAGAAAGAGCTGCAAAAATGTGGTTCAGCAGTCCAATCTGTGCGCGCGTGCAGAGCCCACACAGGTGTGTGTCGGCCTCACTGCTGTTTGGTGTGTGCAGGGAAGGGCAGCAGAATGCTACTCACTACACTAGTGTGAACAGCACACTTTGGATGTGGGCCTCGTGGCTATGGGGAACCCCTCAATTGACACTGTGCCCTCAATGTGGCTGTTCTCTGGGTCAAAGCAAAATTGTTCCAATACCAACAATATTAATTAGGTCTATAATAACTCTTAGATTGTACTTGGGATGAATCTATTTATATGCCTCACAGCTTCCAAAGAAGAACAGCCAAATGCCTTGTCTAAAACCCAGGGCTACGAGTGAGTGTGGTGTATGTGCCCAAAATAAAAATGATAAAGACCAGAAAAGGGGCTGCTCTTTCACCTTTCTTTCCTATGCGCCTCATTTCTGCCTACATTTGCTTGCAGTGAGATGGCATGGTAAAGTGTTAAGAATGGTAGAGGGGCCGGGGAGATGGTTCAGGGGAATAAGCGCTTCCCTGGCACGGGCCTGAGTTCAATCCC
>NDGN011493862.1:3281-13308 GCA_002564285.1 Tympanoctomys barrerae
GCTTTGCTTAGCTTAGCTTGTTCTAAGTAGGTGATTTAGACCACTGAGCCATCTCACCAGCCCTACTGCATAGATTTCTAAGATATAATCTTTCCTCTTTACACACAACCTTTCCTCTTCAGATGTTGGCTAAGTATTTTTTATTATTCATTTTCTCTTTATGCTTGGATTATAGCTAAATCTACTGTTTTTACTTTTAGCTGATCTAGGGTTTATTTTGTTCAATCTATATTCAAACATTATTCCACATATAGTATACAAATATTATAAAAACACACTTGCATCTTCCAATCTTTGTATTCTTGACATCATACCTTTTCATCCTATATATGTTGCAAACTCCCCAATACACTATGGTTGTTTTTACTTGTGTAAAATCAAAAAATGAGAGAAGACATTTGAATTTATCCACACTTTTGCCATTTTTTTGGCAATGTTAACTTCTTTAATGTAGAAATACATTTTCCACATGACAGAATTTCCTTTGTTTTTGGAGGTTTTCCTTTAAAAATTCTTTTTTAAATTTTTTTTTTTTATTTTTAGGGGTCTATAGGGTGTTCAGGGTCTCACTACTAGATTGGACTCATAGTGATCCACCTGTTTACAGCTTCCCAAGAGATGGGATTACAGGTGCATGCCACCACAACCAGTCTCAGTGCACCCCAGGGGCTGGGCTAGCACAGCAGGCCCAGGATTGAACCCCTTGCCCCTGTGCCTTTTTGCAGGCATTTTAATCTGCTGAGCTATTTGGCTGGCCCTCCCTTTCTGATTTTTATTATGAAAAAGTTCAAATAGAGAGAAGTAAATAGATAGTACCATGAATATTCGTATGTCTGTCTTACTTTCTTCCACTTTCTCAAATGCCTGACAGTTAAAGGTTTACTTTAGCTCAGCTTATAGAGGTTTCAGTCCATAGTTGGCTGGCTCCAAGGTAGCCCAGCAGAGCAGAGAAGAAACAGCCCAAGGCATGGTAGGCAGGAGGCGGCAGCCTTCATTGTGATTTCTTTTTTGTTCCATCCAGCCTACAAGCCTATTGAGTGGTGCCACCCAGACCCAGAAAGGGCCTTCCCTCTTCAATAAATCCATCACACACCCAGAAATGTGTGAAACCAATCAGTGGACTAATCCAGTATCACACACCCATGACTAAGTCACTCCCCAAAACTCCACCTATAAGTACATGAAGCTTGGGGGAAAATTATATTTAAGCCAAAATACATACCTACCTAGGTCCAACAATTAATAGTTTGCCTTGTCTCCTTCTTTCTCTTACAGCCATGTCAAAGTAAATTATAAACACTGAAATATCTCACCTTTGAACATATTCCCATGGTCATACTGTAAACACCTAACAACTAAGCCCAAGTAACACTCATACCTAGATTTTCTGGTGCAAAGCAGGTGCTGGCAAGAAAGGAACAAAGGACAATGAGCAAGGATGAGAAGAGTCGGGGAAGGAACTACTCTGGCCTGGGTCTGGCGGGGAAGAGAGAAAGCTGGCTGCAGCCTGGTCTTCCTCGCCCTCGATGGGGCCACAAAAGCCTACCTGTGCCCTGAGAGTGCAAAGGGAATCTACCGCCACCCTCCCCTGCACCTGTTTGCTGAGCCCCTGGACATCAGAACCTTTTGCAAAGCAAGGCTAAACTGCACTAGCCAAGAATCCAGTGTTTAGTGACTTTCTGCAGCATCTGCCTCTGCATCCCCTGTTGGCAGTGGGTTAGGGCAGCCTCCTATCTGGGACACACCAACTTCTGCCCTGAGGTTTTGCAGTTTCTGCTGGGAAGTGGTATAGGTCATGAGGAAGCCAACTGCCAAAAAGATGGTAAGTATGACCCTTCTGTGTGGTAGTAGGTAGAAATATAAATGTCAATCACAATAAAATAATATGTTGAGGAAGGTGAGCAGGAGAACCAAGATGAGAATCCAAGCCTTCATTTCTTCTGCCCTGAAAGGCCCATTTGCTATTTTTATAAGCCAATTTCATCAGTGCCAGTGCACTGTTCTTAGTTATTTTTCTGAAGTCTTTCATCCTAAAGTAGTACCTTTTTCAAGCCACTAAATTGAGATAGAGAGGGGCCAGCCAACAGCCTCCTAAAATATCATGCATTTTAGATTTGTCTTATTGTCCCATATTTCTCTAAAAGGAAGGCCATTTTCTCTCAGTGAAGATGGGGACAGGAACTGAGAGTAACATTCTCAACTCTCATCCTTCCTCTGCCTGGTCCAGTGTGCATTCCGCCTGAGCCCTTCTTAAGCTGGAGCCTGGGTCATGCAGAGAGGGCCAGCTGCTCCCTAACGCTGGGCTTCTCTTCCCACAGTGTGTGGAGGTTTCTGGGAGTTCCTCTGTGGCCATAGGTAGCTACGTGACTAGATGCAAACAATGGAACATGGGCAGAAGGGTGTGTGTGTGTGTGTGTGTGTGTGTGTGTGTGAATTCTTCACCCTTTCTCTCCCTTCTGCTGCAGAGAGGCACACATACGTGATAAGGGTCATACATGGGCAGCTTAAACAATAGAATTGTTTTTCTTACAGAATTGCATGCAGAGGTCCAAGATGAGGCAGGGTTTCTCCTGAAGCTTCTTTCCTTGACTTGTAGATGGACATCCCTGTGGGCTCACATGACCATATCTCTGTGTGTGTCTATGTCTTAATCTCTTCTTATAGGAACCCTAGTATTTCTGGATCAGGGGCCATCCTAATGACCACATCTTACCTCTGTAAGGGTGCCATCTTCAAATCCAGTGACATTCTGAGGCACCGGGAGCGGAGCATCCACCATGAATTTAAAGAAAACCACTCAGCTTGTCACAGCTTCCCACAGTCTGGACACAGACAGACTCTGAGGCCTCAGAAAATGGAGCAGCTTTGAGATTGAAGAGGCCTGGATCTTTGCATCACTCATGATGAAGTGCTTACCACACACCAGCGGCAGCCACATCAGACAAGCACATTAACAAAAACGACTACAATTGTGTCAACCTGAAGTACTCTTGGAATTTATATATTAAAGCAACTACCAATGCTCTAACTTTAGAAATAGAGCATCTTTTATTTAGGCTAATTTCGAAGTCTTTGTTTCTTCCTTGGTGCAATTGTATTTTTATTTTTTGTTTGTTTGTTTTTGAAACAGGATGTTGCTATGCAGTTCAGGCTGGCCTGGACTCACTATGTAGTCCAAGTTGGCCTCAAACTCATAGTATCCCTCTGCCTCATCCTCCTGAGTGCTGGGATGACAGGCATGCATCACCACACCAGGCTCTTGGTGCTATCATGGATGGTGTCTTTTCCCTAATCTCTGCATGAGTTCATCATTGGTGTATAGGAATACTGCTGATTTTTCTGTGTTGATTTTGTATCCTGCTACATTGCTGGATTTGGTTATTAGTTCTAGGGATCTTTTGGTGTATTTTATTTTGATCATCTATGTGTCTGAAAATAATGGCAATTTGTCATCATTTACATATCCCTTTTTATTTCTTTTTCTTCTCTAATCGCTCTTGCAGATGCTTCATGTACTAACTTAATCAGGAGTGGTGATAGTTTATATCTTTGACTTGTTCCTGATTTTAGAGGGAAAGCTTTCAATTTTCCCAGTTAATATGATGTTGGCAGATTTGTCATAAATAACTTTTACCAGACTGACATAAGATCCTTCCATACCTATTTTCATTAGTCCTTTTTTTTTAAATCATGAAACAATATTAGATTTTATAAATGATTTTTTTCTGTATCTATTGAGATGATCATATGATTTTTGTCCTTCAGTTCATGAGATATATTATGTTTATTGATTTATGTATGTCACATCTCTGGGATGAAACCTACTTGGTCATGCTGTAGGATGCTTTCAATGATTTAAGAAGTTAAGAAAACAGCAGAACTCTGAAAGAGGATATTGAAGAGGATGTCAGAAAATAGAATGATATCCCTTGTTCCTGGATAGGCAGCACCAATAAGAATAATGGCCATGCTTCCAAAATTGATCCACAGATTTAATGGAATAATAATAGCATTATTATTCCATTAAATCTGTGGATCAATTTTGGAAGCATGGCCATTATTCTTATCTAATAATAGCACCAGTCAAAATAATAGCATCCTTCATAGAACTGGAGAAAACAATCCTAATAAGGTGGAACCAGAAGAGGATAGCAAAAGCTATCGCAGGTAACAAGAATAAAGTGGGAGGCATCACAATCCTGGATTTGAATTTATAATGCAAAGCTACAATGATAAAAATAGCATGTCTGGCATAAAACCAGACATGGAACAGAAGAAAGGATGCAGAAATAGCCCTAATCCTACTATTTGATCTTTGACAAAGAGGCCAAAAACATATGCTAAGGAAAGTTAGTCTCATTAATAAATGCTTGTGTGCTTGTGGGGAAAACTGACTATACACATGTAGAAGATCAAATATAGACTCCTATCAGTCATCAGGTACTAAAATAAAATCAAGATGGATCAAAAATCTAAATATTAAAATAGAAATACTTAATATGCTGGAAGATAAAATAGGTATAACTCTTGAAGTCATACATGTAGCCAAGAACTTTCTGAATAAAACACCAGTTGCATAGGAAATAGCATCAGAAATCAATAAATGAGATCATATCAAATTCAAAAGCTTGTATATAACCAAAGAAACAACCAACAGAGGAAACAGACAACCTACAGAAGGGGAAACAAATTTTGCCAGCTATTCCTCAGAGGACTACTATATAGAATATGCGAAGAACTCAAACATTGTAGACATCCCCAAAATAAAAGACCCAATTTTTAAATAGGCAAGTTAAATGAATAGACACTTCTCAGAAGAAAATAGCTAACAAATATATAAAGAGATGTTCAACATTGCTGGCCATTGCAGAAACAAAAATGAAAACACCACCCAGATTCTATCTTACTCCAGAAAGAATGGGTGTAGGCCCATCAACAGATGAACTGATAAAGAAAATAGGATATTTACTCACAATGAGTATTATCCTACCATAAAGAAAAACTTCAATCATTTGTAGGAAAATGCATGTACTTCAGGACTATAACGTTAAGAAGAAAAACCACTCAAGCTTAAATACTACATGGTTTCTCTCATATGAAAACCAAAATTATAAATACAGAGCAAAATAAAAGATAATAGGAAGTAGGAAGTTAGAACTTTCTCAGGGCAGAAAGGGAGTAAGAAATGGAAGAAGGGGGAGGGAAGTGAAAAGAAAGGGTTGAGAACAGGATTAAGGTGTGTTACATACATGTACCAACTCCATACATGGAATGTAAGCATTATGTACTCCCAACAAGTATTAATAAAAAGCTAAAAAAAATGACAACAAGAAATAAATGGAGCATCCTTTCAAAGCTGTGCACTTAGCATGCACTATGATGGGTCCAGACACAATAGGGTAAACACACTGTCTGGGAGATGTGACAATGGGTTGAGAAATAAGGGATGATGCTGGGATTGGGGTCAGATTTTTGTAGGACACTGACCTTGGATGAATGAGAAAAGAAGCCAGGGGCCCCATGTGGGTGCCTTCATGAGGCTATGCTGATGCCTGCAACCGACAGAGCACGTGGGCAGGGCAGCTGGAGATTCCTCAGCCCAGGCTGCTCACTGTGGGGTCGCAGAATTCCGCTTCCTCAGATGCAGGGCCAGATTTCGTGGAGTGGTTGGCACAGACAAGGTCCATGAGTGGGACCCACATTTGCGAACACCCCAGGGCTGTGACCCCATCTTCTTCCTGCTTCAGAAGGTACACTGGAGGGCAAGGGGTTGAGGATGGCATTATCACAGGTACAGCATTGAAGTTTCACTCATGCATATAAAAATAACACTTATAAATGTAATTATATAAACAAATCGTGAAGAATAATTATTTGAGACACCTCTGAAAACTAGAAAAAACACATTAATGAGAAGCTGCCCCTGAAATATGTGGACTCAGTCGATCCTGCATCTGCAATCTTCCTAACATCACACCTGCAGGTACAGGGAACACACCACTCTCAGGCATTTGGTTTCACCAGTGAACAGGACTGTGAGCAAATGCTTCCTTCTGTGCCTCGGAGCCACTACCCCAGGACTCCCACGTGACCCAAGTCTCCTGAAGCTGCAGTGTGTGAGGCAGTGTGCTCTGAACTCCCAGACACTGGGGTAAGGCTCCTCTTTACAGCAACCAGAGCTCTGTCCAAAAGACACACACAGAGCTTGATAAATTCATACAGAGTCTCCCACATACACTCTCAGTCTATCTTTAGGGCAGTGAGACTGGAACCCAAGAAGATCACATATCAGCAGGTGGCAGAAGCAGCCCACAGCGTGGCAATGTGATTCTTTAGTCAGTTTTCTGTCACTGTAATAAAATACCTGAGATAATCAATTTTTAAAAAGGAAAAGTTATTTTAGCTCACAGTTTTGGAGAGTATCTTGGTTGCTTTTCTCTGCTGAGACAGACTACCTGATGCTCAAAAATTAAGGAAAGAAAGATCTATTTAGCTCATGGTTTGTGGAGGTTTCAGTCCATAATCAGCTGGCCCAAGGCAGGGTGACATGACATGGGGCAACACTTCAAGGTGGCAGAAGACAGCAAAAGCAACAAGAGAAAAAGGGGGAAGAGCAAGCCTCTCTTTTCCTCCCTTATGTTGTCAGCAGGCAACCATCCCCTAGGGTGGGTGTGGCACTCACACCATCTCCAAGTTCTCCTCTTGCATAGGATGAGGATATTTACAAAGTGAGATGTTTGCTGGCCTCCTGCAGAATTGCTTAATCCTTTAAACTTCTCAAGTTGGCACAACCATTACAGAAGGGTCAGTCTATGGCTATTGGGCAGCAGAGCATGGCAGAAGCCTGAGGGAGGACACTGTGATGGGGGAAGTGGGAGAGAGAAAGACTAGTGTTCCACAGTCCCCTTCAAGACCACGTCCCCAAAAGCCTAGGGCCACCCACGAGGCCTGCCTTTTAAAGGTTCCCCCATCTCCTAAGAATACCAAACTGAAAACCAAGCCCAGATCAAACAAGAGCAACCATTCTCCATAAGGCAGAGCATCCTTGCATCTTCCCTTACCTGCTACATCTGGGGACTCAGTTATTCCTTCTTCTGAGCTCTGATTGGCCATCAGGCCTGGGATGAGGGACAGAGCCAGGAGTCCATGACCTCCCAGGCTGAGTGTACAATTTCTGAACTCCATCTTTGTCCCTGGAACTCTTGCTTGTTGTGACCCACATGGTGACAGGGCACCTGCCTCAGTGGAGACCATGCAGTCTAGTAGTCAGAGGTCCTGCGAGTGTGCCTGGGGTCAGGTGCCAGCTCTGTAGCTTGCTGGGGAGTTTCCTACCTTCTCTGAGCCTCAGTTCCCTCATCCTAGAAGAAGATATCTGGTCCCCTTCTCCTGGGATTGTCTTGGGGAAGATGAATGAGCTCATGGATAGAGAAGCTACAGAAACGGGTGCTGGATCAAGGACAATTAAACTGAAAATGATGTCAGACCTGGGAGAGGCCTCGAGGCAGCAAATCCTGCCTCCATCACAGATGGGGAAAGTGATGCCCAGCTGGGAAGTGGCAGTAATAAGGCCACACACCCTCACCAGGTTACCTGAGGGCCTAGAGCCTGTGTGGCACTGACTTTGCCAGGTCAAACGAGAGTGGGGTAACAACTCAGCAACAGTGCAGTGCTGAACATGGTGGTCCAGGGGACAAGAGTGCAGGGTGCCTTTCCCACCCTGGGAGCCTGGGTCCACAGAGAGAGCACCACGCACCCACCAGGCACAGCTATGTCCTCCAGGGGCTCCCACCGGCTGCCCTGACTCTTCACACCTGGCCTCCAGCCCGCATGGCCTCTCCCTAGCTTTCCATGTGCTGTGACACAGGATGAGTGAGTGGCCAGACTGTTTGGGACACACAGCCTGTGTGCCTGGGGGTTTCCACTGCGGCATCCTGTCTTGATGATGCATGGTCCCAGTTCTGCTATTGACTGGCAGGATGAGTCCCTCCTTCTGTGGTCTCAGTTTCCCCATTAGTGAGTGAAGAAGTTGTGGGCAGTTGCCTACCCAACAATGAGGTTAGGGTGGGTCTAGACAGAAAAAGGTTACGGTGGGGTTCAAGTGACCTGAGAAGAGAAAGCTTTGGAAGCCACAGAAGACCCTGGGTGGCCAGAATGCAGAGAGAGAATGGGAGGTAGAAGGAGCTTTGGGAGGGGGGACTTTACAGAAACCCTTCCAGGGAGACTGCAGCACCCACGAGCTGATGACACGTCCACTTCGCGTTGCTCTTGGAAGCTTCTGGCTATCTGGCAGCACAGTGGTTCTTCATCCAGTCCTCCAGGGCCCTAAGGCCCCACAGCAAAGAAGCCACTTCTGCTAAATAAAAGTGGTGGAGCTGAATGCTCAGCTAACAGTGGCTCTTCAGTGACAATGTGACATTTTTCAAGGGACTCCCACCCCACTGCTGTACTTCAAGCTTCGAGCTCTGACTGGGCGTCTCTGAGGCCAGGATCGGAGTCACTGCTGCCAACGTGACACAGGGACACAAATGAAGACAGTGTCCAGCTCATTCCATGACCTCTGGACTTTGGACAGTGTGCAAGTGCTGACTGAACGAGTGTCCAGTAGAAACTGGAGGGCGAATCTTGAGTCCGGCCCTTCTTGTTGAGGAGCAGTGCATGGACAAGCTTCTCGGGGACCTGGGCTGCTGCCTTCTGGGGATTGCAGTCTCTCTCTTTGTGAAGTGAGGCCACCACTAGCATTCATGTCCTAGAGTGAGCCAGGGCCTGCTGGCCAGGGTTTTGGTAAAACTGAGTGAGGCAGTATAAGGACCCTGCACACTGCACAGAGAACCTGGCTGGCAGACACATCCCACTGCCGCCCTCTCTCCCCCCCCCCTGCAGCACTCCGTGGAAAGCTGGCCCTTCAGGCAGCTCTGGTCAGCATTAGACTGGGCCACTGTGGTACTGAGATCAGCAACTCACTCAACTGCTGTCACAGTCACTTTCCTACTGTTGAGACACAATACCCAACACTGGCAAACTGGAGGAGAAAAGGTATATTGGGGCTCACGGCTTCTAGAAATTTCAGTCCACAGTCAGCTGGCTTCAGGGCAGAAGTAGCATGGCTGGGTCTGTGGTGGGGGAAGGCTGCTCACAGGGAAGTGGAGAGGAAGGGGCGAGAGATGCACGCTACCAAATCATACCCCAGGGACTCCTGTATAGAACCAGATCCCACCTCCCAGCAGCAAGTCACCTACAGTGTCCGGAATCCGATCCCTTCGCAGAAGCCCCACTGTAAACACAGGAGGTTGTTGGGGGTCATGGATGGAGCTAGAGACCAGAAGAGCTGCCCCAGCAGGGCATCAGCACAGTGAGGCTGAATGAAGCAAAGTGGCCCAATGAAGGGTTGGCAGAGTCTCATGGTGCACGCATGCTCTCTTGATATCCTCCCTCTAAGCTAGGCCAGAGCACCCTCCCTGTGTCCTCTGAGCCTTGCAAAGAACCCTGAGCCTCAGGTGTTCACCCACATCTGTCCTGTTCAAAGGTGACCCCTTGGGCAGCAGTCCCCAAATAGGGCAGAGACAGGAGCTGCAGAGACCCATGCGTGAAGACAAGGCCCACAATCAGAGCAGAAGAAGAGCCGCCCACACCTGTCCAGGGAGACGCGAGGTGTGGGCTGTGGTGGGGGAGGGCTGTGTGGTGCTGCTCGGTACCTGATTAGTACAGAGGCTGCTCCACCTTCACAGGTTCCATCCTGGTAACTCCGCTATAGGCTGCGATGTTCTAAGTCTGGGGTATACAGAGTGCACCTCACTTGTGGAACACCACAGCTTAGCCAGACAGTACTCGAGATATTGGCTGTTCTCCCTCATGATGGGCCTGGTGGGGTTTGAACCTGGGACCTTGTACTGTTGACCACACAGCGCCTCTGTGCTGTGCCACTTCCCCATGAACCACCTGTGCTACTGTCTAGTCAATCTTTTTCTTTTTCTTTTTTTAAATTTTATTTATTTATTTATGTGTGTGTGTGTGTGTGTGTGTGTGTGTG
>NDGN011493869.1:2015-21566 GCA_002564285.1 Tympanoctomys barrerae
CCTCCTCCTCCTCCTCCTCCTCCTCCTCCTCCTCCTCTTCCTCCTCCTCCTCCTTCTCCTTCTTCTTCTCATCCTCCTCCTTCTCCTTCTCCTTCTTCTTCTCATCCTCCTCCTTCTTCTCCTTCTCCTTCTCCTCCTTCTCTTTCTCCTCCTTCTCCTTCTCCTTCTCCTTGTCCTTCTTCTTCTATATTGCTTTCAAATGAGTCCAACCACTGGGAGCTCTGTAGAATATTCTGAAGCTAGTTTAGTTAATAAAATGAAATATCCAAATCTCTGAGTCTATAAGCCCTAATATAGGCTTAAAAAGCATGAGTGGTTCTACTCAACTTAGTTAATAATACTGAATAAAGCCAATTCACAAAAATATGAAGAGAAATTTAATGTTCGGGGTGGTGGTACACATGTGTGATCTCAACAATCTGGACGTTTGGGGCAAGAGAATCACAAATGCAAGCTTAGCCTGGGTAATTTAGGAAGATTCTGTCTCAAAATAACAAATAAAAGATTAAAAAGCGGTAAGCATATAGCTCAGGTTGAAGACCCTGTATTCAAACTCTAGCACACACACAAAAAAGAAAGAAGATTGAAACAGAATTCTATAACATCAAATATCCCTAGAAAACCAAAGCTACATGGTTATTTTTGAAATTTTTAATTGTCTTCCCTTCTCATGTTAATTCCAAAGATGCTATCCTAGTGATAAAATCTATGTATGAGTTAGTTCCTTGAAGTAAGTCAAAGACCTTACTTAATATGCTAACATGGAGGAAGAAAAAGCCAGGGTTGAATCTGTATGCATAAGCACATCTTTAGAAGTCTATAAAACTTATTACTCAATTGGCAACTTTGTCAACTCATGCAACCTGCTTTAGTGGCAATCTGTCAATAGTCACACAGTTAAAACTGTGGGATCTTCCTGATTCTTCTAGAATTTTTACAAAGAAACATGAAGACAGAGCAGTCACATCTGCTATCACAAATGCACACAAACAATTTAGTGTCTATCAGTTCAGGATTGGCTAAATAAATCATGATAATTCATATTGGAGTATTATAAAGCTACTAAAAATAAATGAGATAAATCTCCAAGTTCTGACTTGAAAAGTATTCTAAAATATATTTCATATCCAAATCAAAGAGTAAATCTCTGCAGCTTGATATCTTTGTAAATAAAAAAAAGACATATAAACATGTGTGTATTAGTACAAGCATTATTTCTTTTTCCTGGAAAGTATGAAAGGCGCTGTTCACTTAGTTCTACTATAGATAGCATTGGGAGTTTGAAAAGTCAATGTTAATGATAAAAGGGACTCTCCTTCCTGTTGTCAATCTGAGGAAATGCACAGTCAACAGCCTGTCCCTCGCAGAACAGAGGGGTATCTCAGATGGTAGCTAGTACTACCTTAAGTCAAAACATCTGGAGAACTGGATAAGAAGCAGAACCCTGGTCCCACCCACCTACCTACCTTTGAAAAGGTAATCTAGAAATCTTTCTGGACCCTCACTGCCAGTTCTGCTTCCATTCCGTGCATAAAGCATCGTTAGCAGGGAACGCTCTGTGTCTCACACTGTTGGACAGGAAAGCCTGTCACCCCAGTGCACCTCCTGCGTGGCCACCGCCAGAACCCTGCCTTTCCGCTGTTTGATTCTCAGTGAAAACCGACAGAAGTTCCAAAGGAAATGGCACACGCGACACAGCTGTCCTGATTTTAGGCAGTTCTGTGAAATGCTAAAGGAGGTACTTTGGGATAGAATTCCAGAAATGGCAGATCCTTACCGAGAACAAAGTGAAGGAGTAAGCAACCAGCAGACAGAAAGGACAAAGCAGTCACTGTGCACCCGCGTTATCAGCGCTGGCCAGCAGGCTAGCGGACAGTACGGTCCGGCAGCCTTGAGGGGCGCCTGCGCGTTGCAGCGCACACCTTCCAGAGCAAGTGTCTCCTCGCCTCATCAGGCTGCTGCCAGCCTGGGTATCCAAACACTATCTACGAGGAAAGCACCAGCCCACCCCGCCCAGACTTTGTACCTCCTCCCTATGGCCCATGGTACCTTAAAGTCCTTGGAGTCAGACGTGCTGTCCTCAACTCCCTGGTAGCTGACGCCCTGGGGCTCCTTCTCCCCTGAGCGCAGCAGCTTCTTCAGGCTGCGCTTCATTGGGTCCACCTGAGCGCCACCGAGTGCGGCGGCTTCCCACAGGCAGTCCGCTGCGGCGAGAAAGAGCGCGGTGAGCGGCGCGGCCGGCCGGGTGGGCGCGCGTCTGCTCCGCTCGGACTCCGAGCTCCCTGCGGGGCGAGATGAGCGCGGCCGAGAACTCTCCGCGGCGTTCGCGGAGAACTTGCGGAGTTCAGGGCTTGGGCTACTTGTAGGGCAGAGAGCCGGCGGGGCGGAGCGAGGAGGCAGAAACGCAAGCCTGGAGAGGTGTCGCCCAGGACTCGCCCCTTTGGAGGACAACGTGACTGTCCCGGGGAGCCGCTCAGGTTAATCTGTCCTGGGGGCGGGAGGAGCGACGGGGGTGGGGACGAGGAGAGAGTACGGCTGAGTATACTGGGAAACTTAGCTTTCGTTGCTTTGTCTTATTGGCCTCCTTTTATTTAGAAATAAGGTGGAGATTTTGGTGTTCGTTTAGTTTTAATCAAAATTTCTTTCCAGAGACTTGGGAGAATTATTATCTTCTGGCATTGCTTTTAGGAACTGGATTAGGTCTCTTTGAAGCTCAGATCCCATTTGTTGTGGGTATCAAAATTAACCCTTTATGTGTTGGTGTTTAAAAATGGTTAACAAGAAATAACAGGTTAAATGGAAGCCACTATTGACTACTGTAAGCTTGTTTGACCTCAGCTTTGTTCAAAAGGCTTATTTTCATGGTCCTGCACTGCATTTATTAACCAATAGTATAGGTGTAAATTGTGCTCAGTAGAGGATGTCACACAAGATGTAGAGGCTGGTTCTACACACAGTCTCCTAAATCACTGTACTATGTTTAGGCCACGAAGATAGAAAGCAACAAAAGCTCTGTCCGAAGCTGATAGCATTTTTTCACAGAAAAGAACTTAGTTGTGACAGTCCTTCCTTTCAGAACCTCCGCTCTTTTAAGATTAACAGCAGTATCTCCTGGCCTAACTCAAAACTCCCAGGAAGGCAGGAGCTGGCATAGAGCCAGCACTCACGGCAGCTTTATAGATTGCCTGATTTAGGGACTGCTTGGCCTACAACTTGGGGCAACTGAATGGTCATGATGTTGTTGAGAACCATGAGAAAGTCTCCAGAAGTGTTTCAATTAACATGGCAGTTTGCAATTCCACCCTGGAGTGAAATTCCTAGGAAGAAGGACGGTGAACATGTCACTGATTCTCAATCACTAAGTGCGGCTTGCTGAAAGCTTGCTGAGGGATACAGACCCAAGCACCTGCGCATCTAGCCTAACCACCTGTACAGCTTTCCCACCAGCATCTACATTCAGGGAGTGCAGAGCAGGGATCAATCAGCTGCACACATTGCTATGATTTACTTGGAGTACATAATGCCTCTGGAAAATCCTATGAAGGAAAGAATCAGAGATGGGTAAAGAGAATAATTTTTATTAAGACTTTATTCTGTCTAATGTTTTACATACATCAGCTCTACTTTGTTTAAAAAGAGAAATGCCTCATATGAATAATAAGACCTTTTACTTGTTACCATGAATTACTAGGATCCGTTGTTTTTTACCCAGCATACAGGTAAATAGGATACCTAAGCCCAAAGGAGAAAAAAGAAAATTCTCTTGAGGGACTACACTGGAAGCGGGAACTGAGGACATGCCACAGGAGCGAGCACCAGGTAGCTGTGTTGGTCCTGAGAGAAGGCTGTGGGGACCAAGTAGAGAGGATGCGAGAAAGGTCACTTTAGGTCATTATCCCTAGGGTGTGGGCTGCCACCGCAACATCTCCTCAGCATGATGGCATCTGTATTCCGGCTTGTGTAATATATATATATATATATATATATATATATATATATTCCAAAGCGTGTATCTTTCTGATTCTATCATTTCCTGCTTTGACACTGGAAGATACAGATGAGTGGGGTTAGATTGAATTTTGTCCTTTCTGCTTAAGATTTAAGTACTAATAATTACTTTTTCTTTTGTGTACTGGACTTTTCCATTTAAGGAATCTTTTAGCAATATCTTCCTAAGATCTCTCAGGAATTCTTATAAACATTTTTTAGTAATTACTAAATTATTTCCTATCTCCCCAAAACATTTCTTTTATGGGCATGACTTCCTCTATAGCAAATTAGTGAATTTAAGGTGCATAACTTGGGTGAGAACAGTGTGCTATCTAGATACGGGGGATACTTGCAATTAGGATCTCATTTCCTTTGAACTTTAATTATTGATGAATACTAATTAAATGCAATGTTTTATACCATTGTAATTTCACCATAATTGTTGGAGAAAATGCACATTTATAGGTCTGCCTAGAAGGCAATTTTTATTATCAAGTTAAGTTTTGATATTATACAGTATTTCATATAAGAAAATGAAAAGTCCTAATAAATTATTTTACTTAAGTGCTTGGGAAAATACATTTAGCTGTATGTATATATCAGCTCAATAACATTTTTATAAAAATATTAAATTGGTCAAAATTATTATATGTTTCCTTAAAGGAAAATTGGTAAGGGCTGGAAAGATAGATCAGTGGACTACGCGTGTGCTTAGGCAAGTGCAGGGACTGGGGTTTGATCCCTAGTATCACATACTGAGCCGTGACTGAGTCCCATTGTGGTGGCACACACCTGTAATCCCAGAGCTGGGGAAGCTGAAAACAGGGACTCACTCTGAGCTATGTAGTGAGACCTTGTACTAATACATTTTAAAAAAATAAGAAAATTGTTTCAGTTTACCTAAATTTTACAGAGATGTTTATTTTTCTAAATCATTAAGCCAGTATTATAATTTTGGATTTGGATTTGACAGTTTAATTCTCTGTTATGTTTTCTGCTTAGGTATTTCAATCTAATATATATATATATATATATATATATATGCATGTATATGTGTGTATGTGTCTGTTCAAAGTAATAGTGATATATTCTTATCTTGAATTATAATTTTATTAGTACTAAATATATTTGTGAGCATTAACTTGTGATTGTCAATCTGAGTAGGTGAAGACACTCCTAGAACACGATCAAGAATCCTTCTGGGTGTGCCTCCAGAGATGACTGACACGCAAGCCACCGAAGTGAGGGGGAAGACCTGCCATGATGGAATGGAAAGGAGGAGGAAGTCAGCCTGCATTTAAGAAGGTCCGTTTTGCTTCAGTGTGTGTCCTTTGCTACTGCCATCACTTGTGGCATCAGACTACAGTTTTTCAGTTATTCAATATGGACTCACACCTGCAAACCTCAGCAGTCCTCCAAGTCCTCAGTCTCAGAGTGACCCTTGATCCCCTTCTTCTGGGACTTACAGCTTCCTGGATTGATCACCTATGGATCCTCTGGCTCTTGAGTGTGTAGTTGGTCATTGTTGGACTACCCAACTTCTGATCCTGTCAGTCTATCCCATAAATCCATTTGTGTAATTATACATGTAAGCATATGTTTCCTCTTGATTCTACTCTTCTAGAGAATCCTAAGTAACACCTCCTCTTTTAATAGGAACGTTCAACTTATCTATATTTATGATGATTTACATCTGATCTGTTTATAGAGATTTAAAATTTACCTATTGTTTTATTTACCTTTGCTGATTAAGTTTACACTGTGCATTTTTAAGGTCTAATGATTTGAAGATTGCATATTCAAAATTTTCTTGCAATTTGCCTTAATTGTAACAATTACACTTCAACTTAGATTTTATCAATCTCAAGAGTAAATTAATGTCTGTCTTTCCCAATTACAGTTTCATAAACTTTGCACAGTTGTACTTCATACATCTCTGCCTACCTCACCACCTCTCTTGTCCCTGTTACATATTTCTTCCTCTTCACTGTTTTTATTGCAGCTACATTCCTCTATCAAGAATCTATAATTTTTAGTTTCATGATGAAATTTTTATTTCAAGGTTTCAGTCTAATGTCTGGATGTATAATATAGTCTCAGAGTTTTAGTTTTATTTTATTCTGAAATTCTGATCTGCATGAGCTGTTAACCTTATTTCTTCAGCGTAATGATAACTAGTTTCATTCGAATGTTGAATAACCATCTACAAATTTTGGTGTCTCGTGCCCCTTTGGTTCAAGGAAGTCACCTACCAGTGTTATCCGGGAGGCCTAACATGATGCTGGAGGCCTGTTTGTGTGCTTCAGCTCCCCGCATGGGTGCCACAGCTCTTCATCCTCCTGGAGAACTGATGTGCTATGTTACCAACTGCCCAACATTGCCTAGCTCATGGAGAGGTACTTTTCCTATCTTTTTCTTAGTATATATCAGATAGGGGAGTGGCCTTTTTTTTAATAGGACAGGGTGTACAGGGTGTACAGGGTCTCCCTGCATACATTGGACTCATAGTGATACTCCTCTTTACAACCTCCCAAGTGCTGGGATTACAGGCGCACACCACCAAGCCCAGTCTCAATTGCAGTCTCAGAACACCCCAGAGCTGGGGCGGGCACAGCAGGCCAGGGATCAGACTCCTGGCCCCAGTGTCTGCCTAAGCAGGTGCTTTAATCTGCTAAGCTATTTGGTTGGCTCTAGGAAGTGGTCTTAATTGCCCATGCTGTCAATGGTGCTCCTCAATTTATAAACATCTCAGAACATGTGAGACTCCTGACCTTGTGTTCAGAGCTTCCCCACCTATCTTTCTATCACAGCATTCTTTCACCTGTGTTTCACTATTTTCCTTCATTTAATAACCCTGTAGATTGGATCCTATCTACTTTCTAGTCCTTTCTAAAAATCATTTATTTATGTATTTATTTATTTGGTGCAGGGTCTCACTGCTACACAGCTCAGATTCATAGTGACCCTCCTTTCTCAGCCTTCCTAGCGCTGGGATTACAGGTGTGCATCACCACGCCTGCCTGGCTTTGGCATGCCTTGGGGTTCCAGGGCTTTCACAGCACATGGCACTAGGGGTCAAATCCAAGTCCTCGTGCTTTCCAGACAAGTGCTTAGACCACCACGATATCTCCCCAGCCCATCCACTTTCTATTTTTCTGGAATCTTAATGTTTCTATTCTATTGGTAACCCACATGTTTCTGCCCTCTCTGTTCTAGATTCATTCTTTCTTTAAAAATGTTTTGTTTGTGCCACCTTATAGGTTTTAATAAAGGAAACAAATTAAGTATGTGTGTTAAGACGACTATTGTCATCTGATTGGTTTCTCAGTTCCCATATAATTAAAAATTATTCTCTTTCTAGCAAAATGCATGCAAAGGATTATTTTCAAAACAATTACTTGTCTTGAAATATTTGGGTAGTATTAGATAAGCATTAGATTAGGGGAGAAGAGGGAAATTGATGTCTTGTAAGATTCTACCACTGAGTAAGACGTGCCTTCCGCTTGGTGATGACTTTGTCCAAAGCGGAAATTTTGTTTAACATAGATAAGTGAGGAGATCACACACACGCACACACGCGCGCGTGCACGCACACGCACATGCACACACACACACACACACACACACACAGGTTTTCTTCTTTGTTTCTCTCTTTTATTTTAGGGATGGGTCTACAGGGTATTCAGAGTCTCACTGCATAGATTGAACTCGTAGTGATACACCTGTTTACAGCCTCCCAGGAGCTAGGATTACAGGCATGCGCCACCATGCCCAGTCTCAACTGCCCGCTCTGTGTCCCCTGGCGGGCAGGGCCAGCATGGCAGGCCCCAGGATTGAACCCCTGGCCCCTGCACCTGCTTGCAGGTGCTTTAATCTGCTGAGCTATTTGGCCGGCCCACAAATGTGTTTTCTAAACCAGAATCAGAAAACCTCAGTGTACTTTGCTACACAGTACTTCCACTTTCCACAAGACCAAGAGATCTACACAGATTATCCAAGCCAGGACCTTTCCTAGAGCCCAGAATTACCTAACTTTACAGCAAATTAATTACTGTATCATCCTGATGCTGAATAAAACACAGATTATTAGGGTCTAAAGTGGTTAGTAGAACAGTGAATAAAAATGCAAATCTGTTGCAATTATTTACAATATAGACATAAAAATAACTAATATTTTAACAAGAAATACCTTTCAAAAATTCAATTTTGTTTATTTATTTATTTATAGTACGGGGGATCAAACTCAGGACCTTGCACTTGCCAGCAGGCACTTATGCCGCTGAGCTATCTCCTGGCTCAAGATTCAATTTTGTCAATATAAAGAGCAGATTTTAGAAGAAAACAAGACAAACACATATATGTGACATTAAATTCCTCTACATTTGTACCTATTTAAACACTTAATTTATCATATAATGAAATTCATTTTTTGTTGGGAATTTTTATTTCTAAGTAACCTGGAGCTACAGCCAAAATTTAAACATGTTCTCATGGTCTCTACTAGTAAATGAGAAATTGGCAGATTTCTTCTTGTACTCAGATTATTTTAGAGTAGACCAGTAAGAATACAAAAGAAACATCTTTTGTCTTTGACTACTTCTAAATTTTACATTACTGATTATATTATACATTGAGTTTGAAGAACACATCATGCAATACAACAGTTATTAAATTTCTATTACTTTAGTGAAATTTTGTATCATTTCTGATGTTGTTTTTTCTATCAGTATTTTTTTGTCTTTAAGAAAAATTAAAAACTAAAAAATTTCAGTGTTTCACTGGATTTATCTTAACAATATATTCAGTTTAAATTCAGTCTTCAGTTTAAAGAGACATTCTCACTTGACTATTACAAAGACATAACTTATTTCTGCCTGGGGGGGGAAAGTTTTCTTTTAGGTTTCCAAATCATTAGGCCTCTTAGTGAATTCTAAAAATGTACAGCTTGAAGAATTGGTAATTTTTATCTTACCTAATCCATGAAAGGAACCAAGTCATATTGAAACTAGATAACATTAAATATAAAATGAAGACCTTCATTCTTTACATTTGAAATTCAGACTGGCACTAAGATATGTATGTTAGCACAATACCTATTTCATATATCTGAAATCTCAACTCATGTAATATCTGAAATATATACATTATCACTTAAAAATAAAATAAGATATTAAATACAAAATATGCTCACCTTTATTGATGGAAACTGACATCTTGTTTCTGTTGCTACACAGACAGAATGAGAATGACCATACAGAGCTGGTCCTTTTCTCCTAGTCAATAGGTCACACCACTTTTATAACACCATATACTTAATTATACAAGGTAAGATTCATTCTAAGAGTCAATATTAGGCCTTTTAATTAAACTATCTTCTATAAATGATGAGTGAACATACTACGTTCATAACTCATAATGCTATAATTTATAATTTTTGATTGCTGCCTATTGAAAACCAGTGGCCTAATCTAATTATTGTTTATTGTTTGCCTTGTTGTAATGCTTCTTCTATTAAAAAAACCACATATCAAAATATTTAACAGTAGTAGGTAAATAGCAGTATTACCTAACTTTACAGCAAATTAATTACTGTATCATCCTGATGCTGAATAAAGCACAGATTATCAAGAAAAATAAAGGATTGCATCATTTTGTTAATATCTGATATGTGTTAGTAAATTTGGGAACAAAACAGAATTATTCAAGAGAAAATTAGCCCAGATAAAACATTGTAAATGCCTCTTCATACAAAAGGCATATGTCTGTGTCTATCATAATATGATTTCAGGAAAAATATTTTTTTTTTGAACTGGGGATTGAACTCAGGCCCTTGCACTTGCCATGGAAGTGCTTATTCCACTGAGCCATCTCCCCGGTTCCAGGAAAAATAAATTTTTAACATAAGTAAATAACAAACTCTGTTGTAAAATATATAATATTAGATTAAATCAAACTGCCTTTGTTATTATTGTTACTTTTTTTGTATTTAGTACAGGGTCTACAGGGCTCACTACACAGATTGGTCTTATAGTGATCCTCCTGTTTTCAGCCTCCCAAGCTATGGGATTACAGGTGTGTGCAACCATGCCCAGTCTCAATCACCATCTCAGCATGCCCTGGGGGTTGAACCTTAGTCCCTGTGTCTGCCTAAGGAGGTGCTTTAGTCTGCTGAGCTGTCTGGCCAGCCCCAAGCTGACTTTAGATGTCAAATATGACAACTTGATTGAAAGTACTCTATCTGATATACTCTCCATTTTCTGGGCCTAAGGCATTCTTATTTATTCATTCAGTTATTATCTCAAAAGTATCTATTTAATAGTAACTGTGTATGAGGTAGTGCAATAGAGAGATAGAGAACTAGACATTTGAAATAGTGTGCAATATGTATTGTTACAACTAGCACTTATGTCTCAGCTATGCAAAGTCTAAGAGAGGTCACTCTAAGAGACAAATATAAATAACTACATAGCTACATAAAGTAATTGTATGTACTTAATGGAGCACAATGTGATATTTCAATACATGTATACAGTATGTAATGATTGTGTCAGGGTAAGTGGTATATCAATCACCTCAAATATTTATCATTCCTTTGTCTTGAGAACATTTAAACTCTTCTCTAAGAGCTATTTTCAGACATGCCATTGGCAACCATTATTGTCCTATTGGGCTATAAAATAATTCCTGATTCCTCAAGTCCAACTGCAGCCCTGCTGCCCTTATTCATGCTGGCCCTTGATTTCCCCTCTATATCCCTCCAAGGCTCTCCTAACAGCTATTATATTCTCTACTGACACCAACATTTTGGGTTACATGTACAGATTAGAGCATGCAAAGTATTTTTCTGTACCCGACTTATTCACTTAATAGTATATCTTTTCCAGTCCCATCTATGTAAAACAGGTTTTCAAAGTTAGCCAGAAACTTTTCAAGTGGAGGTTCAGAGACCAAGGAATACACTGGTCTTCCTTCTTTATCTCATGGCTCCTCACGTCTCCATGTTGATTTGTACTGAGTCACAAAAGGTGAAAACATATGAAACAGCTCCAGGGGCATTTTGGGGGGGCAGATGAGTCCTGAAGCCACATGACTATGAGTGCATGGGAGTCTGCAGAACATAGAATCTAACAAGAGAGGGTTTGTGTCTATCAGTAATCGCCTCCAAAGGTGCTGTGGGATCATGGCTGGGGGGGTTAGTCAGGGAAGAATCTCTGAGGGAACCTGGATGAGCGGCAGCTGACCAGGTGGAGACGGAAGACCTATGCAAAGATGATCCCTGTAGCAGAAGGAAAGATGCATACAAATCACACACATGAGAGCAGGAAGTGAAATTAAGAAAATACAGCATGGGTTAGTTCCCTTGAAGGAGCAGAAGGAAAGTTGAACAGGAGAGACAGTAGATACCTGAGATTATCCATGTTGTATGTTACAAACTTCATGTTCCCTTTACATTATTCTATTTTCAGGGTAGCAGCTAAAGCAAGCAGAACAAGAATAGAATCAGTGAAGTCAATAAGGGAGGCACAGTAGCCATACAGGCAGAAAAGGTGAAAAGTCTCCCCTTGTGTCAGTGGGAGGGAAAGAAAGGATGATTTAATCAACTTCTGGGACACAGGTGCTACTAAAGTTGAAGGACAACTTAAGGGTAGGATAGGCTGAAGTAGGTGCTGAATGATAGGAATTCTGACTTCATGGGGAGATCACAAGGCAAAAGAAGGTTGCCTTCAGAGAGAGGGGCGAGGAAGCCTGTGCCACCCAGAAATCTAGGAGATGAGCAGCAGAAAATGTAACTTTGCAAAATCTGAAGAAAAGTAAAGGAAGACCAAAAATACTCATTTCAGTGTCAAAATTAAAATCATACTGAGACTTGATAAGAGCAATATGAAGGATTGTTTTTGTTCATGTGTTGTTTTGTTTGTGGGTACAGGGATTTGAACTCAGGTCAAACTCAGGACCTTGAGTTTGCCAGGTAGGCCCTGCACCACTGAGTCCTCCCCAGCTCTTGATAAGAGCAATTTGAGAAGTAAAGTTCACTGTTGATTAGTTAATAAGCATGGCAATAACATTGGAAACAATAAAACACTACAAGAATCTTAAACGTTTATCATAATTACTACATTGGAGTTTAAATTATTCAAAAGGAGATGGAAATATACTTTAGTATTAATCACAATTATATTGGATGAAGTTTAATGGAAATCTGAGTATACTCTGAACATTAACAAAATCTACTTCAGAATCACTGGAGCTTCAACACTGGCATTTTACCATGAAGACTTTCGCCTCTGCCTAAATTTCTTGGAAATTTTGAAGATGATAATTTGTATGATTACTATTACTAAAATATCATGTGTAATGCTTAAATTGATCATAACATTTTCAAAATGACAATATCAAATGATAGAAAAGGATGTTAAAAGAAAGAATATTAATTCATGGAATTCATGACAACAAAATTTCAAAGTATGCTGAAACATTTTTTGAAATACTATGCTAAATAATAATATGCTTTGGTTCTCATTTAATGATCAAAGATAAATATTTTATCTTTAGCAGATATTTCAACTGCAGTACAATCATATGAAAAAGATAAAGAACAATTTATAGAAAATTACCAGAGTCAGAATGGATGAATTAGAAAATAGTATTTTTATTAGGTAAATAATCTCTCAAACATGAAAATGAAAATACTGCTCTACATCTCAAAGAAATAAAAGTAATACACTTTATGCATATTTTTATAAAATCATTATTATCTTTAAATTTAAAACATCTCTTTCTTGCTTCATATCCCAGGATATAACAGGCATTTATACTAAAATTACAATGTAATAGATTGTTACAAATAAAAAGCAAGTAAGATATTTGTAAATTTGGTAATTTTTGGTTTTGTTTTTTGTTTAGTCATAAAGAATAAAGTAACTTTCCATTTTAAAAAATAAGTCAAACTATAGATCAATTCACAAAGCACTACAAAAGTCAGATTATTTTCACAGTAGAAAATCAGCAAATTTATAAACCAGTTACCTAATTATTCACAGGTGACCCCACAAGTATTCTACAAAACCAAATTTTCTAGGCCAAGCAAATAAAATTCACCAACAACATCAAATCTGAAGTAAAAAGACAAAAGTTGGAGTTCTAACTTGCCACCAAAGAGCTTTATAATCTCACTTTAGCCAGTTAACTTCCCTGAATTTCTGATCCCTTATGCACAGAATTAAAATAATGAAACCAGCTTCAGTAGCACTTTGCTAGAAACAAATTAGAATGTGTGAGAAAATTCCTGTGCAGCATAATTGTCCAGGTTCTACAAGCAGCGTTACAAAACACATTTATTATGCTGTGAGCATCACCAGTAATCTGAGAAGGCACTGGGAGCGCAGCACGAGAGACCATTGGTGCACTTCCCAGGTGCAGAAGCATTAAATGCTAAACTAGATGCTGGAAAGTCAAATGGGCTTTCTTGTGGTTCCTGGGGACAAGACAAAGCTCTGGGAAGTGGCAGTACAGCCATTTTTTAATTGAGTTACTGTAATAGGAGGGAGAATTATGCTTTGTGTTTCTTCAGTTGTTTTGTTTTGTTTTGTTTTGTTTTGCAGTCACTAACATACACATGAGTGACCAGTGGGCACTGTGCACCCTCACTGGATGATGACAATCAGCAGTTTTCATGTTCATATTTGATTTAAGCACTTCTTGTTTGTTATCCCATTAAATCCTCACAACCTAGAACGAAACTCCTTTATTTCTCCCCACCTTACAGGTAAGAAATGAAGGGATATAGAGGTGGTTTGACTTGCCCAAAGGTGCATACGTAACTTTTGTGGGGTGGTAGAGGTAGAGATTCCATGCCATGTCTGGTTGCTAGGTCTAATATTTAATAATCTCTATACATCAATAGTTTACCTCACCTGCATGTGCCATTGTATTATTCCTGTTATTAATTATCTTAATTGGTAAGCTTTGATCCTCAGTACTATGATTCATTCTGGCTGCACTATAAATACTTCTAGATAATTTGCTTTCCCAAGAAGAAATCCTTCCAGATATAAATTTCCTGTGTTGTGGCTAAAGAAATGAAACAAATTATAATTACTCACTGGCTCGTTAAAGCCCAAAATGTATCCAAACTAGGTCTAATACTCAATTGTTTATTGCCCTCATTGGGAAATTCCAAGCACAAAGCCCAGGGAAATAACCAGCTAATCTAGACTGAAAGCCAGATTGAGGGTCAGTGTGGGAGACCAGAGAGGTTTAACTGGACTCTTTTGTCATCATGAAAAAGCAAGGCAGTGTGAGTGCACGCTGACGCATTGCAGAGAAAAGTGAAACAGCTGAGATGCAATTGTTTACCTGGACAAGTCCCATGACTAGTGGGACATAAACGAATCCTGTTTTACTCTGATTGCTGGTGCCCCTGTCTGTGTCTGAGTGAATAAAACCAGGGTATATCAGCTCCTTAGAGCTCTTTGTCAAAGGGAGGCATGAGCCCCTGGATCTCCATGTTTTAGCCTACTTCTGTGTCTCTGCTTTTCACCTTCATTGCCCCTTGCTCAGGTACAAGCTCATAGGTTGACCACCGACAGACGCACCTGAACAGGCAGCTTGCTGAGGATGTCCTTCTGGGAGAAAAGTGCAGTGAGTCAGCCACTGGAACCTCTATAGTGGAGGTGCCAGCTAGTAAGAAGAAAAGAACCAAAGGGAAAGAAACAGGAACATGAGCATACACAACAAAGTCAGTCAGGGTCATGGGGCAGAGTTCATTGTTTGAAGTACTGTGTTATGTTCCTTGTTTGGAAATTCTGTTGTGACAGTCTGGGGCTCAAGTACACAGTCAGTTGATTTCTCGTGGGTTGTGGAATCTCTCAAGCAGATGGGTGCATTGTATGTAGAGAGTTGGGATCAAGTGAGAGAGAGCTTTGAGCGTGCTTATCCCCAGGATTCTGTTATATCCCCTGAAGCTTTCTCCATACGAAGCTTGGTCCTTGTGGTCCTTTATTCTTCAACTACAGAACATCCCAGTCCTAGCACACCCTTGAGAGAGGATGAAGATGAAGGTAAAGAGTGCCGGTCGATGTCTCTTCCTCATTTTACTCTTCCCTTCTGTGATTGAGACAAAAATGTTCTATTGTTGTTAGATTTTTTTCAGGGAAGTAGAGAAAGGAACAATAAAAAAGATCTTTATTTCTGGCACAGAGAAGACCACAAGAAAGGACAGATGTGGAGCTTCCAAGGGCTTGTCCTGGGAGCAAGGCTATCTAGGGCCAGGGTAGAGGTGGGGTTCAGCCAGCAGTCTGTATGAAATGGCAGATAGTGTTTGAGCAGGAGGTGGAAACAGGACATTGTGAAAAGGAAGTAGGAAGTTATCATTGGACCAGGGAGGAAGAAGACGGAGCACAGCACATGGCCTCCTGTGGCCTGTGCCATATTGGCTGTCAGCCATAATGACCTAGTAGAATTTTTTTATTAAGGCAGAGAAAGCCTATCATTCCCATCTTTTTGTTACAGTGGGCGATGACTCAGACTGCTTCCTGCCGAGTAGGGGCACCATCATTGTAGGGGTGAGGGGTCCATAGGCACTGCCTATATGGAAGCCAGTGTTGGGCATTTCTGCCAGTACAGTGAGTTCACTAGCAGTGATAGCATGGAGCCTGGATTATATAAATACTTTTTAAAACTTTGAAAACACAAAACAGGTTCTTATTGTGATTAGGAGACCTAAGAGAAGAAGCAGGAAGGGTATCCATGATCAGAATGTGTAATTCCACCAAGAGCAGGGCAAGAGGAAGAGTATTGATTTTCTTGTTCCTGATGTTTTTGCTCTAGGGCTTAGGACAGTGGGTGCCCTGAGAAGTGCCCTGAGTCTAGTTGGAGCTAAGGGAAAGAGCTGAGGCTAAGACAGGGGAAGCTCCAGGATAAGTTTGGTGAGGAAGGCCTTCAAAAGCCTATTTTCCTCTATTAATCTAGATCTACTGACTGTGGCATAGTTTGCTCTTTTTTTGTGTCTGTGTTTGTTGAGTTACCATCATCTGTGAGCCATGTGTCAGAATAGATGTAACTGCATTAGTGATAACTTTAAGATCTTGAACTAAATGATAGGAGCCATTAGGTTTAAGTAAAGGAAAAATGGGAATATTTTATGGTGGGTGGGCAGTTTTAAGGAAAGCATTGGCAAGGAGATGTCAAATTATAGGCTTGATTAAATCCCCAGCACAACATGCCATGCCAGCTCCATGCCTGGGTGCACTGAGCCAGCTACCATGACCTGGCGTGGCAACACACACCTGTAATCTCAGAACTGGGGAGGCTAAAAACAAGAGGATCTTGTTGAATCTGAGCTGCATAGTGACACCCTGTACCAAATACACATTATAGGCTTGAGTCCCATTGGCGTTTGGGGCCTGCTGGGTATTGGGGAATGCAGAGGAGGGCTGAGGGACCCTGAGGTGAATTAGTCTAGGATTAACACAAGTGCCACGAGTATGGCCTGGAAGTGTCCCAGAGTATGTGTTCAATAAGAGAAGGAGGAGGGAGCTGGTAGCTCATTGAGGTTGGGTTTGTAGGATGAGCACTGTGCAGAGAGTGAGGTGAAAGAGAAGTGGAGATTTTGCAGATCTCTCCCCATGAGAGATGCAGGGAAGTTTGGGATTAAAAAAAATTATGAGTGAGAAATAGTGTCTGGATTTGGCAGGGAATGGACCCTGTCAAAAAGAGACATGCAGGTCAGCCATCAACTCTCACTATGGAGACTACAGATCTAATATAGCAACCTGAAAGCTTAGGAAGAACACTATATGTGGCCCTTGTGTCAACAAGAAGAGTCCTACCTGAGATGTCCAGTGAGACATGGGGCAAGGCTCTGACAAAGTTACCTCAGTGGAGGTCGAGGAGCCTGAGCCCTGTTGTTCCTCTTCAGTAGCAAGACCAAGTGGGTCAACTATCAATGGATCTGGCTGCAGTGAGTTCTGTGAGGGCAGGGAATTGGATAGCTTACCTGCTCTCTGGCAGATAGGGCAGCCACATTTCCAGTGAGCCTCAAGCTTGTAGATGGGACCAGGTCCCCGTGATGGCCACATGTTGGGGCAGGCACGTGCCCAGTGTCCTTCTTTGCCACACTTGAAATATGGTCTAGGAGACATTCAGGTGACAATATCAGTGTACTTACTTGGGATCAATATGCTTAAATTTTAAAATTGTATCTGAGTATTAAGCACCTTGAAATATAAAGTATAACCTGAGAACAGTTATTTCTTACTGCTATGGTTTGTGTTTAGTTGTCTCCACAAAGCCTCATGCAATGATTGGGGTAGGCTTCTAGAGTAAGTGATTAATTCATGATCCAAGCCTGGGATTAGGGGTGTGAGTGCCACACCCTCCCTGGGGCAGATAGCCTGAATATAAGGAAGTATAAGGAACGGAAAGAGTCTTGCTAGCGTCCTCAGCACCTTCTCCTCCCTTTGCACTTTACTGTTTTCTGCCACCATGAACTGCTGCCCTCTGCCATGTGCCAGTCTGCTCCAGAGCCAGCTGAGTATGGACTGAAATCTCCACTAACTGTGAGATAAATAAACCTTTCATTCTTTAATTTGGGATGTTGGATATTTTGTCCCAGCAATGAGAGAAAGGAACTGAGACACTTAACCAACCACAGACATCCTAGTAGTTAAATCTCAGTAGAATGATACTCAACAACAATTATATAATTTTGCAGAGACAATTTGGCATCAATAGTCATACATAGAAAATTACCATTCGACTGATGACATCATGAACAATGGGGTTCAAGGATATTCCATGTTGGGCTTGTAGAAGTCTGTGCTAGCAACTTTGCACTTGTCTCCTTTAGACATTAAGCATGTAACAAAAGCCTGTCTCCCTACATGGCAATATTTAACTTTTTGTGTTAACTTTTAAGAGTTAGCAGCTGAACAAGCTCAACAGAATTGAGCAGCACTACATCCATAAATTGCAGAAGTGCTGTTGGGACCACTTATATCCAATTGCACCGTTAAATCTCCCAGAGAGGCTTAACAGAAAGGGGCTCTCATAATGAAATAAGCCTGCATAACTGTTCCTGAGGATAACTGTTCCCACTCAGTCCTTTTTACACATTCTTCAAGGACTCCTTGAGCCTTATGCCTGGTTCTTAGTGAGATTGCAGGAAGCTTTCCAGAGACAGATAATGCATGTGCAAGCAGCAGAGATGGGTATGTTGCAGCTAACTTTTGAGAATGCTAATAGGCACTATCAACAAGTACTATGATCTCAGCGACTAAGAAATTAAAGTGTGTAAAGATGTGGGTACTGAAGGTCGTAAGTCTTCTATGTTTGCCCAAGCTGTGATTGGTTTAATTAAATGAAATCAAACTTCTTCAAACATACAATGTTTTAATTGTGGTGAAGCAGGCATATACATAATCACCGCGCTCTACCTCAGGACAAGCGCTGGTAGAACAGTTGAAAATGAGACGTATCAAACCTGCCACTAGCCCTTGGAATACTCATGTTTTTGTTATACCAAAGAAAGTGAAGGCTGCTTCAGGATTTAAAAGCTATTAATGCATGTATTTATCTTATGGCTGCTTTGTGTCCTGGATTGCCCCCTCCCACTGCAGTACTATGGAACTGACCTTTGGTCGCTATTGATCTTAAATATTGCATGCCAGATAAATGTCATAAATAATTTAGGATTAGTAAAAAAATAAAAAGTAGTGTGTAGAAAGTAGAAAGAGTGAGAAGCAGGTGAGCTCATGTGCTGCACATCTAAGGAGGGTCTAAGTAAGCACAGCATTGCAGCTAGGACTTGCTAGTCAGGCTTTATAAGGGAAATAATACAGGACAATTAATTCACAGGATTATTTTATAATAGTCACCCAAAGAGTCATGTACAAAGAGAGTGCAAGAAATATGTTCTACACTAAAGACCAAGAAAATCCAGCTGAGGGCCTGGATCCCATGGTAATGTCTTGCATGAGTCCAGCTGAAGACCTAGAGCCCATTACAATGGGCTGGGGGCTAAGAGCCCACAACAGTGTCTCATGCAGGCCTGTTTAACGACCTTCACTAAGAAGGCCCCAAGATCAGTCATGGAAGCTACAAAGTCTGTGCCAGCAGGATGAAGGATCTGTGCCAACAGGCTGAGGGGTCTGCACTACAGCCAGGAAGCAAAGCTCAAAGTAAGAACCAGAGCTCCCCAGAAAGACACCACAGCCCTTATCAGCAAAAGAGAGCTCCTGCAAAAATGAGACTAGCTTAGTTCATATCAGAAAAGCTAGAGAAGCAAGCTTCTCTAGATCATTGAAAAGTCCAGAGGGCTTGGCCCTAGCTCAGTTCTTTAAGTGGCTGCTTCCACAAAGCTGTCAGACTCAGGTTGCTGCAGTTCGATCCCCACAATACTCCAGCCAGGCAAAAGTGCCCTCAAGGCATTCGAGAAACAAAACAAAACAAAACAAAACAAAACATCCTTACTCTAGGGGCTGGGGAGATGGCTGAGTGGAATAAGGCTTCCCTGGCAAGCGCAAGGCCTGAGTTCAATCCCCGGTTCCGCAAAAAAAAAAA
>NDGN011493935.1:645-13327 GCA_002564285.1 Tympanoctomys barrerae
GAGGCCGGCAGCTTTGTTTAAGAAGTCACTTAAAGAGGGGAGCTAGGGCGAGGCCCCCTGGAGCAACATTTATAAAGTGAGTCTAGGTGAGAAGTATACAACCTATGTCCAACACAGGGTGATGCCAAGCACAGAAAACATATTCAGAGAAATTAAGATGAAAAAGAAAACGAAAGGAGTTGTATCCAGTCAGTGCAATGATGGGAATTTCTTCATCTTTTAAGATAATCTTTATTAGAATTGTATATGACCTCAACTATAAAAGTATCCTACAATATTTTTTTCCATTTGTGCTCGCCTTTCACTCCAACATACACTAAGCAGGTAAAAAATAGTAGAAAATTTTCTTTAGCACTCCCCCTCCCATTTACCCCCAATCTATTCATTTTATATCCTGCATTATCTCTCCCAAGCTTAATTTCCTTACCCCTTGTTTAAAACCACTGATTTTCTCCTTCTTTCCTCCTCCCTATTTTCTTCCTCCCCAAAATATATCTAGAATTGAAGCTGATCCTGGTGCTCAGCAATGCAATAGATTACCTGATAAAGAAAGGTCCTTGTACAGATAGATTTTCCTCCAAAATAACACATTTGCTTGTAGCTAGACATTCTCCAAACATGCCCACTATAAATTTCTTTCTGGGCTGGGGAGATACCTCAGTGGCATAAGTGCCTGCCTGGCAAGTGCAAGGTCCCAAGTTTGATCCCTGGTTCCACATGCTACACCACTCTGGGACAGGGCATGGTGGCACATACCTGTAATCCCAGCATGAGGGAGGCTGAGACAGGAGAATCACTATGAGTCTGAGCTGTGCAATGAGACCCTGTGTCATAAAAAAACTTACTTCCCTGTACACACACACACACACACACACACACACACACATCCCCCTCTCCTTGATATGGGATGATTTTAACAACTGTTTGAAAATGCAAAAAGGAAAACTGCCCTGGAAGTGATGTTCTAGAGCTTCCAAGGCTAGATAATAAGCCTTACAGTTTAGTCCTGGCTTTCTTGTAACACTCACTTATAAAATGCTACACTCATAACTGCAATGCTATGAGAAACCCAAGCTACGTGGACAGAGGCCAAGTGTAGGTGGTCCAGGCCAGTTGACAAGTATAGATAATCCACCAGCTGGCACAACTCCTACCAAGTGAGTGCATCTTAGACATCCAGCCCATGTAAGCCTTCAGATGACTCCTGCCTTAGCCTGTATATGACTTAAAACTGCACGAGAAACCCTAAGTCAAAACACTGAACTGAGCTCAGTAAGTCCCTAAAACCAATAACGATAATTACTCAGTAATTTAAGACATTAAGTTTTCAGGTTGATTGTAATGTAGCAATAGATAAGAACATTTTTACAGTAAAACTTTAACCTCTATAGTCTTTGATTTGGTAAAAAGTTCTGGGAAACATTACTCTTTTGTTCAATCATGTATTTATATTCCTTCATTCATGAACACCTCTGTAGAAGACACAGTTCCTGATACCATGGAGGACAGATAAGTAATTCAGAACCAACCCATGCAAAACTAGCTTTCATCAAAGCTATTGGTATGTCACAAGGAATACAAGTGGCTTGCATTTGGAGGAACCAAATGGATAAGATTTGAATATATATGGATGAAAGTTCATTAAAGAAATTAAAATAGGGGCTGGGAGATAGCTTAGTGGCATAAGTGCCTGTCTGGTGAGCACAAGGTTCTGAGTTTGGTCCCTGGTACAAACCCACCCCAATATTAAAATATAATAGTCAAGGTAGTCGAGGTCACCAATACAAGACAGCAGGAAGAAGGCTGAAGAAGCAAGAGAAAGCTCTTCAACTTCATTAGGAAGTAAAGATCCACCAAGAGGATTGCTATCAATAAGGCTGGAGGCATAGACTGGCACATGGGTCTTTAGTAACTCTTCTTGGGTGATAGTCCTCTTAGCTGCATTGTCAATAATGTTCCCAAAGGCCATGGTCACTGTAATCAACATTCTTTACTATAGAGTACTCACCAATTGTTCCAAACTGCAAGTTCATTGCTTTGAAAAACCCTAAATAACATAAGAATCAAGCCTAAATTAATCTCTAAGGAATTCAAAGTGGACATCTTTCTGCATGTAAAGTGCAGCTCCCAATGCATTTAGGGACTGTTGGCACATTCACCATCTATTAATATTGATGGACCCATGAAGGCATTAGGTGGGAGAGTCTGATCATATCTCAGAGTTAGAGTGGGAAAGAATCAATCCCATTTCAACCTCTTTGAAAAGGCTGAAGTTGGAGCTGGACAAGGGTCATAGATATTGCCCCCAAAGCACTGGCTGACCTGACTTATCACCTCTGCTATTAACTTGCAGTGTGAACTTGGGTAGCCACTCTCCCTAAATGAGCCTCAGTTTCCACATTTTCACAATATAAAACTCTCCAGGGATGCTTTCCATTTTGACACTTCATGATTTCTAAGACCAGGCCTATTCAGTGAAATAGATAAAAGGGGTAAAATTGAACCTGATTCTCACACATCTGCTATTAACTTCAAATCTATCTATGAAATTCAAACCAAGTTTTAATCATCTTAATGTACTGCTGATGCTGGGCATACTTAGGAATAAGCATAAACCTCATATGTTGACTTTTCCCCAAGGTACTAGAAAGCATGGCTCAATGTTTCTCCCCAAACATCCCATTCCTTAGGTCAAACTTTGTTATTGAATATTTAAATGTTACACATGTAATTCTAGCCTCATGGATAAAACCATCTCAGAATTCAGCAGGAAAGAGAATTACTCTTTATCAAATTTTCTATTCTCCCTTCTTCAGAATGTAATGTAACTTCATTTCTCTGCATCATAAATTTTACTTCAAAGAGTTGGAAAAACAATGTCCAGCCTCTCATTAATATTTAAATAGCTCATTAAGGGCTTGTATTTTGATCTATACAAGAAACCCATGAAGCTCATGATAAAACAAATTACCAGTTCACTGATTTATAAGTTGGGTACCTTCAGATTTTAAGTAGAAAATAGCAGTTTATTTATGATCACACGAAATGTCGTGGGAATGCTGGTCTCCATATACATAGGTCTGCCCTTTTTTTATGTATTTGGCACAAGGTGTCACTATGCAGCTCAGACTTATAGCAATTCTCCTGTTTTCAGTCTCTCCAGCCCTGGGATTACAGGCATGTGCCACCACGCTCAAACTTGGTGACTGGCTCAGTGTACCCAGGGGGTGGGGCTGGCACAGAATGTGGTACCAGAGCTCGAACCCCAGTCCCTGTGCTTGTCTAAGCTGGTGCTTAGTCTGCTGAGCTATCTTGCCAGCCCCAATAGTCTAACTTTTGAGATATACTTTCATGTACAACAACAAGGGCTCCCTGTCTTGGGAATTAAACTCCAGAAAGAAAGGCCCTACACTGTGGCACTAGGATACAGTTGGACCATGAAATTTCAGAAACACTACTTCCTCCACATGCTTGGAAGAACCATCTTACCTGTCAGCTGAGACAGTGTCAGGAACCAAATCTCTGCCTTGCTGAACAACCAAATTGCATTCAAAGAATACAATGAAGAATGTCACTTAGGGACCACATAGCTCATCAACTTTGACTTATGGGAAGTAGTGGTGAAATGGGATCTTAAGCAAAGATTACTTTGGGCCCTTCCCTGCGTTGTACACCCAAATATATGGCCAAACGCCTTCCCTTCCTTGTTTCTTTGAACAGGTGAGTCTGAACGAGAAAACACAAGGCTTAATTTGAGAGAAAAACAACTGTGAAGGACTGCACAATACCCTATTCCAAAAGTGTAGAGGCAGTAATACATAGACACTGGAGCCTGACTTAAAGACTTAAAGCCCTATGACTCATGATGAGTGAGATTTTAGGCAATTGCCTAACATCTTTGTTCATTTGTTCTCACATTTGTAAAACAAGAATGATAATACTTACCACGCAGGGATGCTGGGATGATTGAATGATATTATACTTCTCAGAATGTGTTTCATGTTTGTGATTTTATTGCCATGGGGCAAGAGTTCTGCAACTATCAAGATAGTCATAATGTTGAATTGGTTTCATATCTACTGACTTTCTAGTAGAGTGAAGCCCACCCAAATCAATTTATCTTTACTAGGTTGTCTTCCCTGGGGAATACACAAATCATGAACAGCTCCTCCCCTCATTCCTCCCTGAGTCATGGAAGGGAAATAGAAAGTCAGGGGATAAGGAATAGCACCTAATACATGCAAAGCAGTGCAAAAGAACATGTTTGATTCCAGTGCCAGTCCAGTTTGCATTACACATTTGATCCCTTTGCAGGTTGTCATGATGGTCTCCCATACCTGTTATGCTTTGAATCTGCAATGTCCTTCAAAAGCTCATGTGCTGAAGGCTTGAACACCAACTGATGGTACTGCTGAGAAGAAGCAGGTCACTAGGGGATATGCTCATAAAGGGTATATTGGAATCCTGGCCTCTTCCTGTCCCTCTTTTTACTCCCTGGTCACCATGAGGACAGTGATTCCTCTGCCATCTGTTTCCACCTTCACATGGTCCTATACCATGATCTTTGACCTCACTGTAGGCCCAAATCCAAGAATGCCAAGCACCCATGGTTTGAAATCAGAAGCCAAAATAAATCTTTTTTTCCTTATAAACTGATTGTCTTAAGTGTTTGTCACAGCAACGGAAAGCTGCTTACCAACTCCATCCTGATACATCAACACAATAAAGCCCCTGCCCTATGCCCCACTCTCAGGAAACGGACACAGACCTCCAAGGCTGCCCTTCAGATATCTTGATGTGTGGTCACCTAACTCCTAGCAACTCACCTGTTACCCACAGCATACTTTATCTCACAGCACTGGGCTCTTTCCCAGTCATAGATGGTTCCAGTTCATACATGCCTCTATCCTGAGGTAAGATGATAGCCCTGTACATCCTCAGTTCTGGAATCCTCATCTTTGTAGTTACCTAGAAGCTTCTGAGAGGCCACAGGTCACAGCATTTTTATCCTTTGGTAAGTTTAGGTGTTTTATGGGAAACTCTGAGTTAAAACTATACTTATTCTTCTGCCCTTACCGAAATAACAGCACACATTTTCTGGATTATGTCAGCTCACTGAGCTGTCAAAAACTTGAGAGGAATCAAACATTCTTTGTGGATGATGTGGCCTCACAACACACACACACACATACACACACACACACACAGAGCTCTTTAAAGCAGTGCATAATAAAAGTCATAAAAAGATAACAGATTGACGTGTAGAAAGAATTTTATATGCACTCATCCATTTTTCCTTCAAGTGAGCTTTAGGAATCCAGCTGAATCCTATTTCTTATCTTCATGAAGCTAAATAAAATATTTGGCCATCAGAACTCAGTAAGTAATTTTGCTGAGTGAGCAAAAAGGAGAATGGGCCCTACATGGAGCTTTTCCTGCTTTCTTGCCTCAGCAGCAGTTGGTGAACCATTTTGGTGATAGCTGGGGCCACAGAGTAAGTGCCAATGTGTGCACTAAGATGTGCAGGTCTTGTGTAGAAAGCAGTATTGAATTTTAGGCAGGTGAGTAATAGCCTTCTCACATCATAGACTCTCGTCAAATGTTTCCTGACTTATTGATGTTTCCTTTCACTCTATAGGCTCCCTTGAGGAGTAAATCCAATTGAAAAGAACAATGCAGTTTCTACTTAATTAGATGCATTTCCTATAACACTAACTCTTTGCTAAATATACAAACATAAAATCAAATATTGTAAGTGTCACATTAAAATGGGCTGCTTATTTCAAATCCAGAAATATGAATATGTAGCTATAACTACTTTGTTCACTGAGTCTTAACTTTTTGGAGTGTCTACTTAATCCAGTAGCTTTTCTGTTATAGATGTTGCTGCACATTTTGAGAATCTCTTCAAAGTCATCTACTCCTTTCTATAAAAATTCATCCATGCACAATATTTTGCCTACATTTTGCAGTCATGCCTGTCTTAGTCCAGATCCCATTTGTAAACTTTCCTTTTCTCTCTTCCTTTTCTTTTCCAAGGTCTATAATCCCAGAGTGAGAATCCCTGACTTGGTTCTTAGCCTTGGCCATAGCTTAAAAACTATACCTCTTCCTGAAATGTTTAACCTTAGACTTTGAGCTAAATCTCTTCTCCAGTACAAGTGATGTTACCTGAGACGTAGCAATATTTTGCATCAAAGGGACACACAAATTTTCCTTTGTTGTGACTCAACTATCTAGCAAAAATTTTCCCAATTTAATAAAAGATAGGCCTTTATCAGTTTTCTACTTTCTCACCCTATAACCTTTTAAAAAATCTTATAGCCAAAAATAAAACAAGAAAAGAAAAAGAAAACAATTAAAGAATAATAGGATCTTTCTGATCTTCACAAAAATCCATGATTTTCTTTCCTCTGGCCTAGAGAAGTTAAGTTTTTCATTCTCTTTGACCAAAATATTTGAAATTTCTACAAACATTTGTCACTGATGGTGTGAAATATGAGTGTACATGCTTAATCTTTCTCATTAAAAATGCTCCTATGACTTAAAATTCTGTAGTCTCTGATATAAACCCCATCAACTCCACCTGCAAAGATAGTAGTATGCATTTAATAGACTAGAGAGAGTGTGTGAAACAGACACACTCTTCTGCTAGGCTGAAAGTACTTCAATCTGATCTCTGAAATAGTTACTCATATATCCAAATTGGATAAGGCAAAAAGTAAAGCTCTGAGTGTTAGTTTTCTCATCTGTAGAAACAAGGCTGCTGATAAAGATACCCACCTTGCAGGGTTGCATGAGGATTAATAGACACAATGTGTGTGAAGCACTTGGCTCAATGCCTGTTGTATAGCAGCTAATAAAAAAACCTCCAGGCGGATTCAAAGAGGGCAATGCCAGCACTGCGGACAGCTCCCATAGTCGGTCATGTTGGAGATGGTCTTCCTGTGGTGTGTAGGTGGCTCACAAAGTGTCCCTAGTCTATGGAGAAGGAATCTCTGATTTTGAGGAGAACTTTGACTCCCTTTTATTTTTCTGTGCTAGGAAAATCATCTTCTCTATTGCATCTGCTTGTGCACAAAGTTCATCAAAGGGCTTTAAATTCTCATAGATTTGGTTCAATTAGATATTTAGGCATCCCTTTAGTTCCTATGTTCTAGTCCTTATGCTACCATTCTTTGTAAGTCCTTCCTGGATGTGAGAGCAATGAGTTTAAGGCTCTGTGTCTCTGGCTCAATCCTCACTTACTGTCTTGCTTGGTTAACATTTTTCCCAGGTAGAAAAATCTGGTCTTGCTCAGTACCTTTCTTGGTCTGGTATGTAGGTTCCAGGGCACTTTTCTACTACATTTAGGACAGCCAGCTCTCACAAGTGAAAATACCAGCCAAGGCACTACATTTCTAAATAAAACTCTGACTAAATGTTAGCAGGCTTCTTCATCAGAATGGGGTGGAGCTGTGAGAGGGGCTGAACAAATATGTAGATGTGCTCTTTGATGACACTTATCAGCTGCTCCAGTTCCTTTGATGTACTGTTCTGTGTTACAGCCCACATAAAAGCATGTGCATCTATGCTCTGTCTCTTCACCCCACCTCTTAACTCTCTGGCGTTAGCACTATATGTGGCAATATAGATGGGCTTTTTGAAAAATGATAGTCATTTTGTCATTGATTGACATTAAAATTAAGTGTCTCTTTTTAATTTCTTTTTAATTTTTAATTAAATATAATTGATGTTAGATATGGCCATCTGACTTGAGTGGTTCTTAACATTTCAGTTATCTGATATCCTGCCTCCTGTCTAAGCAATTCTATCAAATGTTAGAAGTTTAGTTATTATTCATCAACTTTCCCCTAAGTCTGATCTTGCAACTACCTACATGAACAACAGTAACAGTCTCATACTTCTTTTTCCACCTTTTTGTCCACCTTCAATACAGTTTTCAAAAAGATGCTATATTAATGTTTTCTCAAATGTATTTAAACACATATACTCCCTTGCTTAAAATCCTTGTTTTCAATGGCTTTTCACTGCCTAAAAATTGATACACAGATTCTTCACCGGGTGTTCAGTATCCTTGATATAGCTTCAACCAACATATCACTGTTTTCCATAATAAATTACGCTCATGTATCAGCTTGATTGACTAATAATTCCTACATATTTTTGTCTTTTGTCTTTATCCATGGTTCTCCACCTTTCTGGAATGATCATCATCTCCACATAAAATCTTTGAATCCTTCAAAGCCACCACAAACCCCATCCCTTTTTATAATCTTTACTAAGTATCAGTAAAGGCTAACATTTATTCAGTATGAGGATATTATGGTAACTGGACTAAGCACATAAAGGCAATATATATCATTTATTGCTAATAAAAATGATATATTATTGCCTATAATATGAAAGAGTTTAAGAAAAAGACTTCATGTCTATAATGTTAGAACTACTAAAAAGGGATGTGGGACTCAAACACAGGCAGCTGACGCCCAGAGTCCTTACTGTTAAGCCACTTTGATGTGACACTACATTCAAGCCATAACACCTGAATAATTGTTACAACACTTTCTTCATTTGTATGTCTTCCTTTCCTTCACTTCCTAGGTACTGAATGCATTACTAAATTTTCCCTGTTAATCTATACCTTTCTATATCTATAGCCTGCAGAGTACCTAAAAGTTCAGTGGGGAAATATCAATAAAAATAAAGGTGGCTTTCAGTGTGTATACTATGGGTGAAGGAGGGAACCTGATCTGCTCTCCAAGGTCTGATGCCATAAGAAGAAACTGACTAATCTAAGTCTAAACACACCCTTCTATCCTTAGATAAATGCTTATTTGCTTGGAACAAATAATCAAATATCCCTTTGAATAAGAAGTGTTCAGGGCCCAGCTGCAGAGGGCTGCATATTCAAACTTACTTTTCTATCCTGTCTGAAAGGACTGTGATGGTTGTATTAGTCACTTTTTTTATTGCTTGGATGAAGTACCTGACACCCACAACTTCAAGAAGAAGAGATTTATTTGGTTTGATGGTTTTAGTGAGCTCAGCCCATGGCCGTCTGATTTTAAGGCAGAAACAACATGTTGGAAAGGCACAGCAGAAAAAAGTTGCTCAACACATGGCCATGAGAAAGCAGAGAGGGATGGGAACAAGAAAGCACCCTTCCAGTCCATTCTTCCAATAATCCACCTGCAGTCAGATCCCAACTCCTTACAGCAAAATTAACTAAGAACTCATTCGTGGATTATTCCTCTGATGGGTGCAGCATCTTCATGATCTAATCACCTTACCCAAACTCTACTTCTGAAAATAGGAGGCTTATGTAGGGCATTTCAGATCTGGAACATAGTGTCAATTTTACTCAGGCAGTGCCCAAGGTCCAGCTCCAGGTGCTGCATTTTCTAACTCTTTTTTCACCCTTGCTAAAGGGACTGTGATGGGCAGCAAACACACTTAAAGAGAAAGAGTCATGGTGTGGGTTACTTCAATAAAAAGTGTGTGGCTTTAGGAAATCCAACCAAACCTAAGGTTAAAACAGAACTGTTTACTGGAGTGAAAAGTATGAGGATGCAAAACAGGGGGTGCATAGGTTGGCCTAACAATGAGATTTCTTCTAAGTCTACTTGTATTTGTCAGGATTCTGGCACCCTCATGTTGGGTGTTAATAAATATGAAATGAAAGAACTCTTCTGAAGAGTGTACAAGGGTGTGAAGCCACGATGAGATGATTCTGAGTCTTGAGGTGAACCAAAGTAGCAGCATTATCACCCTAAGCCTGATGGGGAACCCCAAGACAGGGGTCCCCTAAGAGCTAAGCTGTGATGCAAACTCACCATTGTTCAAGCTAAATATTCTTAAATAAATGTCCCCAAAGTGTACAATTCAGGACAAGCATCTTACTGTGTGTGACATAACTAAATGAAGAATATGTAAATCTGTGTGATAGACAGCATGTATCCTCCACAAATTTCTGCATTGAAATTGAACTTCTGATGTGATGGTATTGGGCAATGATTAATTAGTTTATGAAGGAGAAGCCCTTGTAATGGGACTAGTGCCCTTATTTTCTTATGTCCCCTGAGTGCTCCCTTGCCTTGCCCTTTCTACCAAATGAGAACATGGAGAAAAGACCACTTTCTGTGAACCAGGATGCGGGTCCTCACCAGACACAGAATCTCAGACCTTGGTTTGGAACATGTCACCCTCCAGGACTGTGTGAAATGGGTATGGAGCCAGTCAGCCATGAAAGCTTACAAAACAGGATGGAGCCATAAGCAAAATGTACCAATAACTACATGAGCACCCTCTAGGAGGAAATGGACCATGCCCAGGACTAGTAGGATCAACAAGGAATGCATTCAATGAGTAAATAAGCTTTTGAATTGCTATTCAAACTAACATTTGAATTAGCTCATGTTATTTCTTCTAGTGCATGCTTACCAAACTATCTCCAGTTCCATGTAGAAAATGACTACCCTTCCTCACCTGATGCTGAAAAGGAAAGGGTTACAGGATTCCTTGGGCTTTGATAGTCCAGCTTTCTAATTGATTGCATCATTAGTAGAGCTTGATTAAAGAGCGCTCACCTTTGAAGATCAATTGGATTCTCCATGCCCTGAAAAATCCTATCTTCTAGCCTGTAAGACTCAGAGCCAGATGTTCCCCTGGAGACCACATGAGAGCCAGAAAGCTGGAATTTCTGGCAACTTTCCTTTCCTCTCTTCTCTCCTGTCCCACATACAATCCAGAAACTCATCTTTGGCCATATGGCCTCACATTGTAGTAGTAGTAATAATAATAATTAATAAATACTACAGAAGCATGGGAAGAGTGATCTTCTGGACATAACGGCTTGATGAAAAGGGAACTACTTTGATCTTCATGCCTGCAGAAACTAAGCCAGATAAAATTAAATTAAAAATTCTGCTCTTCTGTTGTACTAGCCATATTTTAAGCATTCCATAGCTACCTGTATCTAATGTTTGCTGAATCATACACAAGTTATAGAATATTTCTTTCATCCCAGAGTTCTTTAGGACAACACTGATGTTGATGGTAGAATTCTGAAAGGACAGAGAAGTAAGTGTGAATGGCAGCACCTTTGGAAAGCTCTCAAATCTCATGTCTTGGGCTTCTAACCTCTGTGTTTCTAGGTTAAGCCTAACCATCTGCAGAGCTAGGGTGAGCTAATGGGCTGAGTGACACAAGGTTCTGGTCAGTCTCTCCAGACCTAGCTGACATCCACAACTCAGCAGCCTCCAGTCTAGAGATGATCTTGAATCTCATCTAGCAAGTTCTTCATAGACACTTCATTACTTTCATAGCTAAACACTTGGAAATTCTTAAATGTCAGATAAAGCTCCAAATACCTGCTCAGGACCAGACATTCATAAAGGTACATCAGAGGACAGCAAAAGAATAAGCCCTCTCATCCAGAAAACTCTGCACAGGCATCCCTGCCAACTAGCTCATTCCTTCTTTATCGTAACTTCATGCAGATGGCAGAGAACAAAAACCAAGGCTATTTTATCAGTAAGGAAACTGAGGTTCAGGGGACATAAGTAGGCTCTTGGTAAAAGGTAGTGAAGTTTTAGGTGAACCTAGGATTCAACATTCAACATCCTAATTCTTGGCTTAGTGTTTCTTGTTCATACACCATGTTTCCTCTTTAGCAAACAGCACCCAAGATTTCACACCATTCACCTAAGTAGTAGAGAGATGGGGAACTGTACAAAGACGTTCATACTACTGTGCTCTTTGTGCAAGGTCATGGCTAAAGATTCAAAGGAGACCCAGTTTGGATGATGAGGTGGAAAAATTGGGAAACACTCTTTACTTTTGGCGAGGAGCTCTGCTTTCCAATGCATACTGTAGGGATGAAGTTGTGCTAATGCCGCCTAGAAATCTACAGTACTAGAATGACAGATCATGGAAGAGAAAAATCATCAGGAAGAATCCCAGAGGACTATTAGCCTCTTCTTTTTCATAATCCAAACAAAAGGAAAGTTAAAATAAATAAGACTTTTTCCTTAGACTTTTACCCTTGTGAAATGAGCAAACATCAATGAAATCAAGCTTATATCAATAGGTTATACATAAATTTTCCCAAGAGTCCATATGTCTGCAAAGATTGAGCTTAAACTCCTATATTCACTCAGTTGGTGTCCTATATAATGAGAATTACTAATAATGATGTAAACAGACCATATCAGATCATGATGGGCCTTATGAGTTATCAGAAGCACATTCCTAGATTTTTACACAACAGATTTTGCTGTAGTATAACTGCTTAGAAATGGTAATCTATGTATAGTATATGTAACAGTTATCTTTTAATAGAATATTGCAAGCATCCTAATTCTTTTAAATAATGGAGACTGTATTCTATTACTGAAGAATTATTTCAATTTGACATTGATTTTTTTTTAATTGGAAGGTTTAGTGGGCAGGAAAAAAATCCATTTTTTCTTAGCTTTAACTTCTAATCTAGCTTTGTGTGGGTTACCAGGAACAAGGTTTTAACAAGATGAGGTATGAAAAGTCTCAAAAAGTCTCTTCAGAGGATAAAAGAACAGAAAATAGAGAAAGAATGAGTGTGTGTGTGTGTGTGTGTGTGTGAGAGAGAGAGAGACAGAGACAGAGACAGAGACAGAGACAGAGAGACAGAGAGACAGAGAGA